>VDFB02344287.1:0-36606 GCA_007258455.2 Sequoia sempervirens
GCCTCAGGGACCAAGGTTTCTGTTGATTCAGTTGTTAGAGCTTGTCCTTTGCGAGTTGGAGATTTGAACACTTTAGTTGACCTTCGCATTACTCCTTTGGGCTCCTATGGATTAGTTTTGGGTATGGACTGGCTCGAGGCACACCAAGCTAAGCTAGATTGTCATCAAAAGATGATTGAGTGTGTAGATGATTAGGGTACTGCAGTGGTGATTTCAGGGGTACAGAGACCCATTTCCCTTCACACTATATCCGCTATGCAGTTGAAGCGGTGTATGTGAAAGGGATATAAGATGTTTGCCATCACCATCCGTGATTTGGACGAGGAGAAGATAGAGACTTCATTGGATGACCATCCCGTTCTTGGGGAGTTTTCAGATGTTTTTCCTTCTGAGTTACCAGGTATGCCACTACGGTGAGAGATTGACTTTCGTATAGATTTGATACCAGGGGCTCAACCGATATCAAGGGCACCTTATAGGATGACTACACATGAGCTAAGTGAGCTCAAGATTCAGTTAGAGGAGTTGCTAGAGAAGGGCCATATTCGTCCAAGTGTCTCGCCTTGGGGTGCTCCTGTCATCTTCGTGAAGAAGGACGGATCCCTTCGTCTTTGTGTTGATTATAGACAACTAAACAAGGTGACGATCAAGAATCGTTACCCACTTTCGAGGATCGATGATTTGTTTGATCAATTGCAGGGAGCGAGAGTGTTCTCAAAAATTGACCTTAAGTCTGGTTATCATCAGTTGCGGATTTCAGAAGCAGATATTCATAAGACCGCTTTCAGGACTAGGTATGGCCACTACGAGTTCACAGTGGTACCATTTGGACTGACAAATGCTTCTGCAGTGTTCATGAGCCTCATGAATGGAGTATTTCGTACTTTCCTAGATCGGTTCGTGGTAATTTTCTTAGATGACATTTTGATATATTCACAGTCTGAGGAGGAGCATGAGGAACACTTGCGACAAGTTCTTCAATGTTTGAGGGAGCATCAATTATATGGTAACTTGTCAAAGTGTACATTCTTTTGTTCAGAGATTCATTATCTTGGTCATATTATATCTAGTGATGGTATCTCAGTAGATCCATCAAAGATCAGGGCAATTATGGATTGGCCAGCACCCACTTTAGTGACAAAGGTTAGGAGTTTTATGGGCTTAGCAGGCTATTATCGTTGTTTTGTTCAGGGTTTTTCTCAGATTGCACATCCTATCACTTCCCTTCAGTGAAAAGGGAAGAGGTTTGAGTGGACAGATCAGTGTGAGAGGGCCTTCTAGACCCTCAAGGAGCGTCTCACTAGTGCTCCCATATTAGCTGTCCCAGATCCATCAGGAGATTTCATGGTATGCACTGATGCCTCGATTGATGGCTTAGGTGCAGTACTTATGCAAGAGGGTAGAGTGATCGCTTATGAGTCACGAAAACTCAAGACCCATGAGTTGAACTACCCTACTCATGATTTGGAGTTGGCAGCAGTGGTTCACGCTCTAGTTCGTTGGAGACATTTTCTTCTAGGTCATCACTTTGAGTTACATTTAGATCACCAGAGCCTGCAGTACTTGTTCACACAGCCGAATTTGAATGCTTGTCAACGGTGTTGGATGGAGTTTTTATGCGAATACGATTTTGATGTGCATTACATAAAAGGGAAGGAGAACGTTGTAGTGGATGCTTTGAGTAGGAGGCGACATGAGCTATCATCCATGACTTTGGGCACTAATTTGAGGAGTCAGATACTGCAGAATTTACCTGGGGATGAGTGGTATATGGAGGTCGAGCAGGAAATCCAGTCTCAGAGGGCCCTTAAGGGAAAATTTTTAGGATATACCTTAGAGTCTGATGGTTTATTACGTCATAATGGTCGCATCTATGTACCTAGTACAGGAAATCTCCATACAGTCATACTTTCAGAAGCATATAGGCCACCTTATGCAACACATCCAGGGGTGAAGAAGATGCATGCTGACCTTAGACAATTATATCATTGGGCAGGGATGCGACGAGACATTGCTACTTTTGTGACTCGATGCCTTGAGTGCCAGAGGGTCAAAGCCGAGCATCAACACCCAGCAGGCCTTCTCTATTCGCACGAGATTCCTGAGTGGAAATGGGATACCATTTCAATGGACTTTATTGTTGGTCTACCCTTGACTTCACACCGTCATGATGCCATCATGGTAACTGTGGAAAAATTGACCAAAGTAGCCCATTTTTCACCTATGCGTACGACTTATACAGCTCTAGCAATAGCAAGAGTATTCTTAGAGGATGCTATTAGACTTCATGGAGTCCCTCAGAGGATCATTTCAGACAGAGACCCACTCTTTACATCAAAATTTTGGACATCATTGGAGTAGGCATTGGGCACTCAACTCAACTTCAGTACGGCTTATCATCTTGAGACAGATGGGTAGACAGAGAGGGTGAATCAGGTTTTAGAAGATATGCTATGTATGTATGTGATGGATCACCAATCTCGTTGGGAGGATTATTTGTACTTGGTTGAGTTTGCCTATAATAATGGGCACCATAGTTCTTTGGGCATGCCACCTTTTTAGGCCTTGTATGGAAGACCTTGTAGGACTCCTTTGAGTTGGGATCACATTGAGGACAGAGTGGCTATTGGACTAGATTTGGTGCAGGACATGGAGCGACAAGTAGATCTGATCAGGCAACATCTACAGGAGGCACAAGACCGTCAAAAGAAGTATGCCGATGCTAAGAGAATCGATAGAAGCTTTTCAGTGGGTGACAGAGTATTCCTGAGAGTGAGACCACATAAGAGTCCAATCCGTTATGGGAAGGTCTCTAAGCTTGCACCCCGATTTGTGGGACCATTTGAGATCCTGGAGCGGATCGGTCCTATAGCTTATCGTTTAGCCTTGCCACCTAGCCTGTCACGCATCCACAATGTGTTTCATGTTTCAGTTTTACGACGTTATTTGCATGATGATTCTCATATTCTAGATTGGGATGCCTTGCAGGTGGAGTCAGACGGTCAGCTAGCATTGGAGCCCATTCGCATTTTGGATCATCGGAAGCTGGCCCTTCGAGGGTGAGAGCTGGACCAGGTCAAAGTTCAGTGGGATAGATATGATGAGGTTGCAACTACATGGGAGGATGCCTCTCAGTTAAGGGCACTATACCCTCAGCTCTTTGATGACTTCCAAGAGGAAGTTCATTCCTAGAGGGGGAGGATGTGAGACCCACCACCAGTGATACTTGATACTATGCTATTTTATTATTTTGGATAGATAGTTTGATTTGCATTTTAACTATTAGACATTATGTTTTGATACAGATTTATGCTTTTATGATGCTATTCATGTTATGATGTTTTGGACATTAGACCTTGTCTTTGATTTCATATTACGGTGATGAGAACTTTAGACCTCATATTAGATATTATTGAGTAATATGGATGCTCAAGTAGAATTAATAAAATTTATGAATTTTGAATTATCATTACTGTATGAACAAAAAAAATGAATAAATGTTATTAGGAGGATTTAATGGTGATGAATTTATGTTACAATTGTAACTATGAATTGATTTTCTAATGTGATTTAAATGTGATGGAAATTGTATGTTGTGAATATATATGTTTTAGTTGCTTTGAATATATGATTTTATTGGATATATTAATGTGTGAAATTGAGTGTGCAGGTACAAATTCCATAGCCAATGGAATTGGAGGTCTTCAAGGAACCCTATGTGATAAACCCTGTGAATGCCGACAATAGTCCATGGGGACTATAGTCTTATTGTGATGTAAAATTTGTAAAGTGGTTTGAGACTTGAATGTTATTTTAGTATATAGTTTTATTTTAAGTGTTTAAATGTTTTAAGTGTTAAGTTGCATTTAATTTGTAAAATTTTAATTGGGGGTATTTGATTTTTTATTTATTTATCTTCTTTATTGACTCAAAAAGGGGTTAAAAAAGGTTATTTTATGTTTTTTTTTGTTTTTTTTAAACCCCTAGGGTGTTAACCCAAGGGTTAGGCACTTAGTTCAAGTTATATTTTGAACTAAAATCAAGATATGACCTCTCAAAAAGGCCTAGCTTTAAGGGTGACGAATTTGAATTTTGAATGGGTTGTAAATAGATGATTTTTGAGCTGATTTTCTTTTATCTTCAATATTTTAAAGCAAGAGTGGTTTTTGGGAAACAAATTTTTAAAACCTTCTATTTATCTCTTTTATTATTATTATTATTGGGGGGGATTGGATTTCATTTGAAAAAAAAAACATTGGTATTCTTTTCTGGTTCTGGGTTTTTTTGGAAGAATTTTTGGATGAAATAGAGTCTGAAGGAAAAACTTGGGCACTTCCATATTTTCTTCCTGGAAAGTGTAAGAGGTTGGTTTCAATCCCTCTATGTTGTTTTTGATTGAATCTATTAATTTTTGAAAAGATTGAGTATTCATTTGAAGTATTATTGTTTTGTTTTCTTTTTTATTGTATTGGGTTGTATGGGGATGGCTCTCTCAGATTTTGAGAGCTTCCCAAGTATGGGGTTGAGAGAGGATGGACCTTCAATGGGGAAAACTCCAACCTTTGAGAAGGTGGAGATTTTTGGGTATGAGTACCCACATTATTGGAGTATGGGGTTTTTGGGTATGAGTGCCTAGGATTATTTTGTGGAGTTGGATGGATGGAGAAGTGGAGAGAAGTTGTGATACTATACAGATCTTTATTTAAATATACATGTTTCCCCATTTGGTAGTGATATCTCCTAAGTCTCCCCATTTCTTGAATCTTTGAGAAGATTCAATGTGCATGTGAATCCCTGGGTTTTGGGTGTTATGGTATTCATTTGTGTGTTTGATGTTAATGCATGTTTGAGATTGTGTGTAACCCAGTTCCTTTGATGGCCTCCAAGCTTGGGGGTGACTATTTTTCTAGTCTAAGGTTGGGTGGTGAGCACCCCATTGGCTTCAGAAGAAAATTGTGTCTTGTGTAGGTTCTTCACATCTTAAAGAAGCTCTCATTTTTTTTTTTTGAAGGAGTGCAAGAAGAGACCTGTCTCTATTCCATTGTGAAAGGGTTTTCAAGTGAATGCATATTTTTACACCATTCCAATGAGTGTTATGCAAATAAATGTGGTTGTGAGAATCCTTGTAAATGTATAATTGCAAATTTCAGATTTGGCTATATGTATTTACAATACATTCAAAGTTCTGGATGGTATGATGTAGCATAATTATTCTTACAATGATTCTGAAAACATATTTGTATTGCAATAAAAATGTGAAAGTTTACTATTGTTCTGAAAGTGATGAAATTTGTGTAAAATTAATAGATAGGCATTCAATGGTTACAGTATTGCATTTTTAATAAGATCTCTTTTTCTTGAAAGAACTCTGTATTAAGATATAAGATTGTGTTGTCAAACCGTTGTCCTTCATCCTTCATCAATGACTGTTGGAAAAGAAAGAATTCTTGCATATGCAAAATTGAAAATTTATTTTAGAAACTTATATGTTTTTTTTACATTAAGGTCTCTGTTGTGCAGATGTAGGATGAGAAAATAGAAGTTTTACACTTCAATAAACAATTAGGAAACTCTGTTTTACATAATTTTTTTGATGTACTATTTCCATGTGTGCTTTTCCATTTGGAGCAAGGCCTGTAAAAACTTTTGGGGACCTACATAAAAACAAAGAAAAGTGATATAATTTAGATTCAGAAAATTAGACAGTTTAAGGAAAATTAGATCTGAGAAAAATAAGAAAATGAAGAATGTATTTTCTTTTAAAGAGAATATTATACATAGTAAATTTTTGATAAAAAAAATATATCCTCTTTCTTAAAACAAATACTTACAAGAAATTTGGGGAGGCACAACATTTCCCCAAACCCCAACTTTAGGGCTCAACCCCAAAACAAAATAAATAAATAAATTTGCATACCGTTGCTTCCTCTTTAATTGTTTTTGGAAACAAAAAAATCAAATTTGCAATTCATGTCTCTCTGGTTTCTATCTGCAGCAAATGAAAAAAACAAAATATCGGTGAAACCCTATTGATGGAGTCCTCAACATTTTTTTATTTTTTATTTTCCCTTTGAAAATTTTTGTCTCCTCGATCCAGCAAGATTGTATTGGTCTCCTTACTAGTTCCCTCATGCCTTCTGATTTCCATAAAAGAGAAACCTGAAATTTTTCTGATGAAAATCCGCCATGTCTTTGCGCCGCCCTGCAAGAATAAAATGAACAATATAAGAAAGAGCATCATGAAGAAGTTTTAGGGTTATTGGTTTATACCGTTTAAAAAAAAAGTGAATAAAGGTAAACACGTATGGTTTAAATTTCTTTTTTAAAAATAATTCCATCAAAACTATTATGGATGCGCTTAAGGAGGAGTGAGGTGTGGAAAAATCTAACTTATTAAGATTTTAGTTTTTTGAAAAGGAAACATGCTTGGCTTTGATTAAGTCTTTCCTTTCGTTTATTCTCTCATAGCCTAATATTAAGGAACATAAAAAGAATTACTAATAGTTAACAAGTCCCATGTTTTGAGTTACAGAAACTTTTCAAAAAGGCATGTGACTAGTTTATTTTTATGAAATATAAAAGCTACCCTTTAGATTTAAAAGTAATTTTAAATTTGTTCCTTAAGTATACTTCTATTTTAAGGAGTAATTATTTCTATATAGACATAATTTAATTATATTTTAAGACTAGTTTCTTTATTTATGGTTCTCTTTTAGTAGCAATTATATTTATGTAAGGATGAATTAGTTATCTTAGAAGATTTATTTAATAAATAAAATATTTATTATTTTTGGAAATATATAGAGAATAAATAATTCAAGTAAAGATGAAAATAATTAAATATAAATATGTATGTAAATAAAAATAAATAAAAAGTTTATTATCACATTGATTAGAAAAAGGTTAATGGCTTTGATTATTGGAATTAGATATTAATGATGAAATGAAGATAATTAAACCTTTGTATGTGACAACATGTGGACAAATAGTAGTGTAAATACGTTTTTTTTTTTTTTAAATTTAGTTGTGTTTTGCTTTAGGTGTAAAATTTAGGCATTACAACATACATATTTGGATTCCTTGGGATAAAAGAAAAATGATAAAACAGAGAAAGTGATGTTTTTGATCCTCAAGATTGCACAAAGGAACAAGAGGAGAAAAATACACATCACTCAACCAAAGACACAAAAAAAAGTTCTTTTACCCCTACTTTGATTTAGTAAAAAGAGACTTAAACAAGTAGTTTTGCAAGAAAATATTAGTAATTTGGATTTTTTGACTTGGATAAGCAATTTAAGCTACACAAACAAGGGGTTAGATAGAAAAGTGATAAAAGAAAATGAGTAGAAAGATGTGAGAAACCATGTTGGCTTTGATAGGCTCTAGTGAGTTGGGAAATAATGATCCCTGCACATAAAATGACCGTGATTAACAAAAAATTGATTTATACTTATTTTTTAAATTTCATGGAGAGGCTAACACAAAATTCTAGCAGCATCTCCCTTTACAAAGTTAAAAGTTGGAAATGATCACAAAATTATATTTTATAGAGGAAAAGCATATATGTTGATATATGGTAGAATCACCAAAACATAGGGTGGATTTGTTGTTTTGTGCTAAAGTTGCTAGAATGCTCAAAATATTGCAAAATCACTTGTTAGACCTATAAAATAGAGGAAGTGAGTTCAAATGGGATTGAAGTAAGCCTTTTAAACAATTGAAAGCTAAATTGATAAAAATCACAAAAACAAGGTTATAAATGTGCGTTGAGTGGAACCACTAAATATAGTGTATACACCAAAATGCAGAGTGTACACATTAAATTATAACTTGCGAGAATAGAATAGCTAACAACGTAAAATATATTAGTGAAAGGGATGTGGGTCCCATCAGGTGTGCCAAAGATGTGTACATAAAAGTTAAAGTATAAAAGAGCAAGTTAAATTAATATTATCATACTCTACTCATAATCCAAATGCAACGATCAAGATAAAGCATAGGTGTTAGTAAAATATTAATGAAAATAAAGTAAAAGGTGGTTGTGGTCAAGCATGATCGATTTAGCGGTACGTGAATTCCTTCACTAGAAACATAAGGTTGTGTTGCAAGGTTGATATTAAAATATCTTGGGTTGAGGGTAATTTATAGATTTTTGGCCCAATGATTAGATTGATAAGATGCAAAGTAGAGATCATGGCTCAAATTTGTTGAGACCCTTGGACATATGAGAGGAGGACAAGTGCCTTCATTTGGTTTGTGGATGGAGAGTGTTCAAATTTTGAAGGGGAATCTATAGTGGAGGATTCCCTTGAGAGGAATAGACTGAGGATGAAAAGGGTACTTAGGAGTACCCTAGAGGAATGAGAAAGTCCTTTGACCCATGTGACATGGTACCAAGACCCATGCCACATGCACAAAGACTCGTGCCTTCATACAATTTGGAGAGTGTTGAGGATTTGAAGGGGTTGATTAAGAATTTGAATATATGCAAATGAGGGATTGAGGAGCTAATATTCTACCCCACTTAGTGAAAAGTATAGAAAATAGACAATTAAATAAATTGACATAGTTATTTAGTGTTTGGGATGAGGATGGACTTAGATAAATAAATATTTAGATCTATTTATCTAAGGTGGATTATAGAAAAGGGACAATTAAATGATTTTAGGCTAGAAACATGATCATATGAGTAGTCGATGGATAGTGCCTTTATTAATTAAATATTAAAATATTATTTAATTAATAAGGAGATGAAATTTGGATAATTAATTGGATAAATATGATTTATTCAATCAATTATAGAGGAAATGGTCAAGTGATTAGGTAAATGATGGTGTATCAATTTTAAGTGTTTATGAAGCCCGTAAGAATGATGAGAAGATACCAAAACATCAATCAAGATCATAGTTGCTAGTAGTTTATTAATCACTTGAGAATTAAAATAAATCTGCTCAATTTGTTAGTAACTAACCCTAACAACTCAAACTAAAACTTAATTGAAAGTGTAGGTAAAGGTAATAAAGGCTCAAATAGTAATGAAAAATAGTTTGAAAGGGTTTAACAAAAGATTTGAAAACATACATAGAGGCTGCCCTGAACATAATGATGAAGCTCAATCATGAGATGTGTATGAGGTGAGGATTCTTAGGGACTAAGATCCTAATAGAAAGGACAAATGTAATCATGAATATGATGTATGAAGTATAATGAAACATGCATGGATGCATAATTTGAAACAAGGGCAAGGGATGAAGATGGAGACATAAGGCCATATCATAAGATAAAGATTGTTCCCTTACACAAAGCATACATGTAAAAACTTATAATCCTAATTCATATCTTTTAGATTGATTATCATTTAAAGGGCTGTAACAATGAAGCTAGAAGCTAGAAATGGTGTCAACACATATAATTTATAATTTGTAGACTATTTTCTAGTTTCTAAATAATGCATTATTTTGTCCCATGAATGTACAAAAAAAAAATTGCATCCAATGAAATATAAAACAATAAGAGATCCACAAAGATCAAAATATTATAATGCTAAATCAATTATTTCGCTACCACCAATGCTCTTAAGTTTTAGTGTTGGGATTCTCGGTACTAGTTTTTGTTGAATGCTTTATTCTGGTGTGTTTTGAATTCCTTCTAGGTCATTCTAAGCTGCTATCCATTTTCTTGTGTGTGGGATTTTTGTATGGGAGTTTCTTTGAATGCTTTTAGTTCTTTCAAATGTTTTACCCTTGTAGTAAATTTTTGGGTCTACAAATTGTTTTCAAACTTTGGAATTGGGTTTTGAAAGAAGAGCAATGGTGTATTCTATTAAAAAATTCAAGGTTTATGTCAAAATTAGAACAAGAGAATGCCCATTCTCTAAGGAGATTAAAGAATTTGAATTATCATTTGTTTTTAGAGTGTCCTGCCCAGACTTGGTCGAGAGCATTAGGGTTGTCATAGGTGAGCATGTGCTTACCCCAAGTGCACCTAGAATTCTTTTCCCATCCCAAATGCTCTCCATTTTTTTGTCAAATGCACTTGATCTTTTGTAGTCTTTTAATCTATTGGAGGTTATAGTAGATATAGTGGTGCTCCTGAATGTGTTGTGTGAAGATGAGCTTTTGCAAGGTGTGCAATATTATAATTTGGATAGGGGCAAAGGCCTTGTCAGTGGTCTTTTTTCTAAGAAATACCTCAAGAAAAAGCAATGTTTCAAATATGCTTTCGAGGCAATGAGAAATGGGCTAAAAAATGAGGATCTTGTTGTGCCCTCAACACACATGCCCCATTCAGAATAGGGACCCTCTTTTCTTTCGCCTTGTCGAGGCGTTTCGTTGCTACCTCATTTTGTGTGCCCCCTATTTTGGCGTCCTAAATGGTTAACATGCCTCCAAAGTCTCATCTTAAGTTGACTATTTTTCATCCCCTCCAATTTTTCCAAGTCTTGGTTCCTTGTGGAGTTTCCTTGGCAGTCTGCTTCTGCTAGCAGCCTTGCAGCCTGGCAGGCCCGCCTTACCGAATTTCCTTTGGGTGTTTATTGTTCTGAACGACGGAAGGCTTTTTCCTTCCTGAGCCTCGATACTTGGCTCCTTTGCCGACCTCGTTTAACTTGTGATGAAATTGGACTATTTTTACCCCTGTCAAGCCCGCCCCTTTAGACTTCCATCCCCGGAACTCTGTGTTATCTTCATTGTTTTCGATGGCCAAACTGTAACGGCGCTCCGTCCTCCGGACCCCGGGACCCGTTCATCCCGCCGTAGTCTAAGATTTAAACCCACCAACCCTCTTGTCATTCATACAAGCATTAAATGAGTGTATTAAATCCTAATTGGGGTATAAATATTTGGCTCGACCTATCATTTTCATCTGTCAGGTTTGCCAGAGGAGTTCAGAGCAGAGTTCAAGGAGTCCAGTGCCTTTGTTGCCCACCACCCTCACGCTTGTTGCCCTCGTTTGTTGATCCTTAGTGGATTTTGCAACTTCTTTCACTGAACTTTCGAGGTAGGTTTGTCGTCTGCCCTCCCGTGAGGTTTTTTGTGATTTTTTGCTTAAAATAATAAACAAAATGGGCTCAAAATGCTTTAATTAGGTAAAACATGACAACATCTAAAAAACCCATGTGTTCAAAATTCTAATAAACCTCCAAAACATCTTCTAAGATCAAGTTAGAACTTGGCCTTGCCACCACCATTCTTCGCACAAGGCATTCGCGCTCTTCGGGCCAGCGTTGGCTCATCGCTGTTAAACTTAGCAAATAGATAACAATCAAACCAAACGGTGAGATGCCCTATCAAGCCCGCTACCCCAAGCTTCCATCGGCACGTCATTGTCATACTTAAAACTCAACAAACTTTGAAGTTCAGCCTCCATTTTGACTTCTCGGACCCACTCCTGGGGGACTCTGCATCGTTTCTATCATTCCAAACGACAGGGAAACCCCATCCACATGAGATCCAGAACCCACCTCTCCTTTTGTCATTCATTAGACCACACCAAAATGAACTAATCAAACATGTCCTTGGGCCCCGGTTCGTGGAATTCCGTCTGCAGATTTCCCTGGCATCTTCGTCATTTCAAACGACCGTCTAGTGATGTCTTTCCGTCTCCCGGGTCCCAACCCACCATTTTCCGTGAAAACCAAGAAGAAAGCAAACTTTGGCATCATTTCCCTCATCGGGCTCCGTCCATCGAGGCTCCGTCTCATCTTAGTCGGTGCAAAAGGGAAAAGCAAGTTCGTCTTTCTAACCTCCAGGACCCACCGTCCAGATCACCGAAAAGAAACTTAAGAGAAAACCTAGCAGCCAAGCTCAATGTCGGGTCCAGTCCATCAGGCCGCTGCCACCGGATTTTTGCCCAACGACCGCCATTCTAAACGATGAAACCTTGATGACTTCCCACCCCTTCAAGCCTAAATTCTTTGAATTTTTAAATTACATTGGTCATCCTTTGACCTCCAGAGTCCTGGATCTCAAAATTCTGACCTCAAAATTTTGTTTCCTTTTGGTCGTTCCAAACAGTGAAGCCCTGACAACTTTCCGCCCTTGTAGCTTTGGGTGCCCCAAAAGTGATGCAAATGACCTTCAATTTGAAAACCAATCTCAACCCACATGCTCAAATTCAGCCTTCTCCTGCATGAGCCTTTCAAACCATCAAAATATAAAGTTGGGAGAAATCACATGGATTGCCCTACCCTATTTTCCCTTCAAAACAACATTTCTGCTAGGGAAGTCTGGCCCTCCTAACTCGGTTTGTCCAAAATCCCTCCAAAAAATTGCTAATGGCATCTGGAAGCAAAAGTTTGATTTCATGAATCATATATTGTCTAATTGGATTTCATCCATGGTACTTGAACTAATGTTCATGCTTTTGCGATCGGTTGTGCTCATTATGCCCTTGCTTGCAGGATATGTGGAATTGGGTGCAGGACCCTTGGGGGCAACTGCAGAAAAGGACAAAGGGAAAAAGGCAGGCAAGGCTCCTTGTGGAAAGGAGGATAAAGACCAAATGAAGTACCAGTTCCAGGGAGATCCTTTGCATTCGAAAATTATCACAGACTAGAAAAAAATTACAGATACCAATATCGGCCACGTCGATATTGACGAGTTCAAGCCAAGGGTTAGAGTCCACCCTAAGACCGACAATGCTAGACTAATCAAACAAAGTGGAATTGCTAGAGCTGCAAGCTTCCCTCCATCCCTCATAGCCCTCGAATTGGTCATGGCTTGCAGGCAGGCATATCAGCCATAGACACGAACAATCGTTGATAGAGATGGAAACATCCTTGTTGACATGTCAGGTGAGGCGACTACAAAGACTTTTCACATCCCCACCTTTGGGGAGATGGAGATTCCCACCATAGCCAAGTGTAAATCAACGTGGGATGAGGACTCGATGGCTGCAAGAAGCTAATAAACCAGTACTAGCTTAAAGAGAAAAGGGGCAGCGCTGCAAAGGTTCCTCAAGAACTCTTCCGCAACGACTTCCATGAGGACTACCATGACTTGGTCACCATATTGAGTAGGGTGATGGGCCTCCCCACTGCTGCATATTTTCAAGAATGGATGGTATATTTCATAGAGTAGATCCTCCGTGGGGATGAGGATGTCACCACAAAAGCCTCATTCTACTGGGGAGGCATAATAAGCGACTGCTTTCACGAGCAATTCATGAATGTAAAGAAGACCTCCAAGTTCTACATGACCTCCTATCTGGTGTACTCACTGGACGAGCGGAGGCAATATAGTGGATTGTTCGTGGCACCTGATGAGGAACTGGGTCGAGCATTGAAGGTCTATGATAGATATCCCCAGCTCTAGTTCAAGAATTTCAAAGAATACTGCAAGGTGAACGATGCCTTCGTTGGCCACATCATCAGATTGTTTGGAGGGGATTTTGAAAGGAGGTTCTCCCACAGTGCTTGGGTGTTCTTGAAACAATATGCCTTCTTATTCATTCAGTACCCCAAGTTCACGTATATTCATGCCCAAGGTTTCACAAAGAGGCCGAATAAGCTGCCCTAGTACCCCAATGACCGGATCATACTGTTAGAGCTCTCCTGATAGTTGCAACATGTGCATTTAGTCCTTGGCAGTAGACATTTGGTGGGGATCCCTTATCCCTTAACTTTCGGTCAAGGGATGTACAAATTACAAACCTCCCAGTGCATTGTGAATTTTGAGAAGGAATTGACAGAGTATAACTTTTGCCTACACACTGCTCGCCCATGGGTGGACCCATATGGGCATGTAAGGAAGGCACTAGGACCAGGATATGTCCATTTGCATCACATCAAGGATTTTTGGGAAGATTTCCAGGATGACAAGGAGGTGTGCGCAAGGCATTACATGCGAATGACGACGTACTTTGTAAGAAGAGTGCAACTATTTCCTATATCGGATCAAGTTGAAGAAGATGAAAGCACTGTCATGGACCCCAGGTACAACGCAGTCTCTAACTTGTCATTGCCAGTAATAGATTGGGATGGGCAAGAGGTCAGTGACCTTGATATTATAACCCAGCCAATCATGGCTCATACCAAAGAATGGGTTAATGGACAAGTAGCCCGATTGAAGCAACAAGGGGTTGTCCTAACATATGAGGGACTCAAGAGTGAGCTTAGTGTTGCGGAGGATGTTGTTGCCACAACTTCAATAGGAGGGACATCCAAATCTCCTCCGCTCACAAGATCGAAGAAGAGGAAAGGGATTGAAGCAAAGCGGTCGCCAGATCAAAAAGCTTATTCCAGAAAAGATTCAAGAGGTTCACCCTCTAAGAAGCCCAAACTGACAGGAAGTGTCGCGGGGCAACCAACAATTCAAGAGGATCCCCTTCAAGAGGGTGAGGAAGTTAAAAAAAATCAGCCAAAACCTCCTCCAGCTCTCCCTGTTTCTACCGCCCTTCCATCTATTTCCTAGGCCATTGTTGCCACATCCCCACCTACAGTGGACATCTCAGTCCATCTCACTTCCTCTCTGCCAGTTGGGCCCATAATAATGGTTGACTCCTCCTCTACTACAACTTCTCCGCTCTCCTTCGCCTCCATGTCGCCCACTACATCGCTTCCACTAGCAGTGGCGACAATATCAATGCCCACACTCACACTGTTGGAGGCTTTCTCGAGGCATATGCAGAATGCCCCCTTCGAGATTTCCCAAATCTTTTTGGATCCCACCATCCAAGATGCCTTAGCGCAGGTCCTCGCCAGTGCTTCGCCCTCACAACCTCCGATGGGACCACCAGCAATGGAGGCCGCAATGCTAACCTCTAAGGAATGGGCACAACGGGAGATGGAAGCTTCAAAAGCATTGGAGGAAGAAGCCGATGAGTACCACGAACACCTAGAGTATGAACTTCGACAAATTGGCAGGGTGGTCTGCGAAGAAGAAGAAACAACGTCTTCCGAAAGTGGAGACGAAGAGGAGGGTGCAAGTGGTAGAACTATTGTGCAAACCTTCGATGATGATTTCGAGGAGGAAATGGCTCGACAGTTGAGGGACGATAAAGAAGAGGCAAAAAGGTCACCTCCTAGAGAAGAAAGGCAAGAAGATGACAAGGTAGCATAAAATGTAGAACTCCCTACAGGGGAATAGCAGGAGAATGTATCACCTCCTTATAGAAAAGAAGAAAATGAAGAAGAAGACAAATCTGAGGGTGAGGTTCCAGCTGACAAAAGTCTCAAAATTGAGCAACCCGATGAGCATGTGCATAAGGGTGAGCAAGATGAAGAAAAGAAAGGGAAGGAAACTGAGAAAGAAGAAAGTCCCTGGGAGCAATTTCCTACTAAGCCTCCCATCAAACACCTTGCATTCATCTAAGACTCCGATGAGGAAGAAGGAGACAACACTAAAATTGAATAAAAGGCTCCCAGAGATAAAGAAATAGAGATCCGAACAAAGGAGGGCGAGGGTGATCGTGAATTGCCTAAGGGAAATCTTCTATACTCGAATGGTTGGAAAGACAGCTTGAGATGAAAACTCCTGCCCCAAAGGATCCAAAGGAAAGACTGGAGGCTATCTGAGCCCGAGCATAGATCACTACCAAGAAGGAGAAGAATCCCAAAATTAGATCTAAGGTAACGATGGATGCTTCTGGATCCCGAACTGTGCAAGTAGCAATGCCAGTGGTGGGCAAAGAAGGGGTGAGCTATAATATCTCCACCATTGACTTGGGAACAACTACTAGAGAGAAAAAGGTGGAGCATCTTGAAGAGTCTGTTGCCATAGTAGTGCATTTGATACAACAGGATAAAGTTTCAAAGGAGGAGCTGAAAGCACAGGTATCTGACCTAATGACATACATTTAGCAATGGTCCTCAACATAAGAAATTCCCACCACATCCGTGGCTCCGCCCCAATTGTTGTCCAAGGAACAAATCGACAAGCTAGAAAAGAGAAAGAACCTAGAAAAAACCATAAAAAGTTGGTTTCGACAGGTTCTATACGTCGAAAATATGGGTATCAGTCGGGCTATTCGAATAGCCAACAAGTTCCTGGACTTACAACAGTCTCTAGAAAGCACGAAGAAACTTTTCGTTGACTTCCCTATGATGTATGAATCCACCTACCCAAAGATCAAGGCTATCCTCTGACTGTCAAGTGCCACATGGGAAAAGGAACTCGCGCTCAAGAGGGAAAATCAATGGGTTGTGGATGTTTGGAGGTGGGACATTGAGAACCGAAAAGAAAGATTGGGGTAGGTGATTGGTAAAGTGGACCCGAACATTGAATGGGCCAAGGAGGTCAGAGCAGATTGTGTCTGATATTTAAAGCTAATGACAGGCTATGAGATGCCCATCGTACAAATAGACCCAGATAAAGTAAGGCCCCACTTCCAAAAAAGGATGGAGGATGGAATGTCAACGGAAATAACCATGAATTTCATGAGTTTTGTCGCCTACGCCTTCACCCAGTTAGAACTATTCAGAGACCACACTGCCAAGTATGATGAAGACTGGAAAAGGCTTGAGGACAACTCCAAGGAGTGGAGTTATCAAGTATTGCGGTCTGAGGTCATAGAGGTTGACAAACTCCAACCGGTAATTTTGAAGTTCATGGAGTATGCAGCTTTGAAGAAGTAGGAAGGTGACCCTATTATTAGTGAGGAGCTTGTAAAGGAATAGCTACAACAAAAGAGCAGTAACCAAAAAGACAAGATGCTATAGTGTTGTCACTAGAGGACAAAATAGGGATAAAGACAAAGTTGTATTTTTAAATTGTAATATATTGGGGGGGTAGATAGAGCCCTAGTTTGTAATGAATCTTGGCCACACAATGAGATTAAATCTTGGCCATTCATTCTACTTTTTGGGCACTAGAAATGGGGGCTCTCCTCTCATTTTCAAGAGAGAGTTGAGTTGTTGTAAAGACATGCTGCAAAAATTTCTAATGAAGATACAATAACTTGGTGCATTTTCTAAGTTCTTCACATGTTTCATGATTCAATCTCCATTGTTGGATGCTTTATTTAGATTTACATTGTGGTTCTAGTTAAATTTAAATTGCTTAGATAGATTTGTTAGATGTTGTTCGGTGATTGTAGAATTTTTTGTTGTGTTGACGCCTTCCAACCCATACTTTTTTCTATTTGTTGCTGGTAAATGGTCTTGTAAAGTTAGTCTGGACTGAAACTTGAAGCCGCTTTCAAACTTTATCTTTATTCATGCATGTATATGGTGGATGAATGGTAAAATATATGCAGACCTTGGAAGATAGCACAAATTTCATGATACTGTAGGTTTCTTGGTTAAGTGGAATCCTGTTTGAAGGAAGTTGTCCATAGCAGAACCTCCATGATCACTGTTCATAGTTAGCTACAGATCCAAGAACCTCTCTTCTTCCCTGCTCTTTTTCTTTGTTTTTTAGAAACAGCCTGTGCTAAGGTTCATTGCACATTGTAAAGCCAAAACTTAAGGAAAACACTGGAGTTTTAGATTGTTGTTTGAACCTACAGCAAAGTGCACCTTAATTCCCATCTCAGAAACTTTAGATTTTAAGATTCACTTTGCATCCAACTACGTAAGTCCACCTTGTGATTACCAGAAAAATTACATCAAACATGGAATTTCATGCAAGTCATGACCTGACACCCGAGAGACCTTGGGGTGATTTTTAGCAACTTGTTGTTGGAAGTCTCCTTTTAAGAGACGTAGTGCATCTACGCATTGCCTGTGTTGAGAAAGTGTGCAAAACACCCATCAACAAATCCTTGGGTAGTGAAGAGAGTTTTAAGTATGTTTTCTGCTAAATTGGGATATCCAATGGTGGATAATTTTATGGACAAATTTTATGCTTTGTCATATTTGCTTAATCACCACGGTAGACATGGTCGTCCTCTCCGTATTTTAAACACTCAACAACAAGCTATGGCAAGTGAAGCGGTACAAGTAGAAAATGAAAAGCCGAAAGAAGGAAAGGATGAAAACAGTATGGTGAATGTTTAGTTGCCATAATGAAATATAGATAAAGGCATAGATTGCACCTCACCAGTTGTAGTGTATGGAATGTAAGGCTCCGGAGCTGGCACATATGATATGGAGGAATGAATATATGTTATGTTTGGGAACCAAATTTTGTAGTTATAAACATGATCTTTTTGTTTATCTCACTTACAAAAAGCAGGCTTTATTACTAGCATCTTATACTATATGATGCTTTGAACTTATCATGTGGATAATTTTTGAACTGATGGATGATAATTGGTTTTGGGTTGATGGATAATTGTAGGCTATTAATGTATAGTCAATCTTCAAATACTTTCACTCTTCTTTGTTTTGGCTTGGTTTAATCAGTACTATAATTCTGATTAAGGCTGTAATGTTTATAATTATATTAATATATATTGTTAGGCCTAGGCCTTTTGCTTAAAAAAAAAGCTCTTTCTAATTGTATAAAAAAAATCTCTTTCTAATTGTATCAATCTTCATAACATTTATTTCGGATGACAACCAAAATATTGTTAGGAATTTATAGATTGGATGTAAACATGGCCAAGATAATAATATAGTTATTGAGAGCTTGATTGTTAAGAGCTTCTATGATAGAGCTAGGTTTATTTACCATTAGCTAGAGTAGTAAAAGCAATAGCCAAATTTTAGGCCAAGGAATAACAACACCGTGATTTAATACACATAATAATAGTGTTTCTAAAAATGAGAAAAATCCTACAATAACTTAAATTTGTTATAATTGCTACTCCATTTGAGAAGGTAATGCTTAAATAGTTCAAGTATGGAAAATAATGATATTATTTAAATAATTAATGAAGCCCAATGGAGTGGAAGGGGGTTGAAAGATCCACCATTCCATGTCAACATTAATTCAATGTTGACTATGGAAGCACATTAGAGGAGAGGGGCCCATAATGGAGTGGGGTTAAATAGTGGGGATAGAAGTAGTCCTCAGTGGGTCCCATAGTGAGGCACCTTAATATCCAATTGCAAAATACCTTTTATCCATAAAATACACAAATTGACAAATCATGTGATGCCATATCAGCGAACCAATAAAACATGACTTAGTGCACCACTATCGGTCTCACTTTTTTTTTTTGGGCCTTTTTTGAATACCTAAACAAAAAGCATGTTGATATGGCATCATATTGATGATGTGGCCTTAAAAAGAAATATAGAAACACGTGAGTTGTCAAATAAACTATTGTACAAAATTGGGAGTGATTTGAAATTTCCACGTAGGATTTTGAGAAAGGCGAAGTTAGGGTGCTCTAGTATGGGCCCCTCTCCACTATCTTTAATGAGAGATGTGACAAGGTTATCTAGAATCCTTGCATGATAAACAACTCCACAAAATTCATAAGTAGATTGATTTGATGGAATGATTACATCACCAAAATACTGTATCTCAATATATGAAAATCATTGTTCCAACTACAATAATTTTTTCATAGCTTGCAAATTCTTAAATTTTTCATAAGGTTTCATTCTTCAATAATTATGAACTATTTAAAATGGATCCCACCATATGGGAAGAAAGACTCGTCTATAAAGACATAAGATTTTATTTTAAAAATTAAACTATCTTTTCATGTGCAACTTGATGTCAAGCACAAATCACTCAACTGAAGAACAAATATCTAAAAATAATATTTCTTTAGCTTGAAGACTAAAAATATCCCTTAAATTCAATAAAAAACCAAACATTTTTTTTTATTAATCCATTTAATTGCAACAAACTATAATAATTGATAAACAATTTATTCAATAAACTTTTTATAATTTCTTTTTTTATATATATTTAGCTTGCAAGTTCTTATTATCATTAAAATTGCTTAATTTTATTTTTAAAATTTTTTTGTCAAAGATTTTGTATGGGGCAACACTTTTTCACTCTA
Source organism: Sequoia sempervirens (assembly GCA_007258455.2). Classification (NCBI taxonomy): domain Eukaryota; kingdom Viridiplantae; phylum Streptophyta; class Pinopsida; order Cupressales; family Cupressaceae; genus Sequoia; species Sequoia sempervirens. The sequence continues at coordinate 19,843 of VDFB02344287.1, forward strand.
AACTCTCTCAAATGCACTCCAAGCTCACTAGAATGAATCTACACCAGGGAAAACTTTAGTGGCGAATCTTTGCCAATTGGTGAATTCTAGAAATCAGCCAAGTCAAAATTGGCGAATTATTTGCACCCAACAGGGTGTCCAAATCGCCCGGATTTTACGAACTATCAGTCCAATGCATGTCCATTCACCAATGATTTTTTTATGGGGCATATTTAAGCAACAAATTCACCATAACAAACTACGCGTTTCAAATGGTCCGACTAATATTTTCGCCTGGAATCCTGGAAGCATGTAATAAAACACCTACATATTCACCAATACTATTAAAACAATATTGTATCAGGACCCATTTCGCCAATTAAAATTTACAAAAAGTTGCTTGTGAAGATCCATTTTGCCAATTAAAATTTATAAATAGTTGCTTATGAGGACCTATTTCAACAATAACATTAAAAAATAATTGCATTTGAGGACACATTTCGCCTTGAAATACAACGTATTGTTGTATAAGCACGCGAGAATTCACCAAATTTTTAATATACCATTTAAAAATCCTGCAAAATTTTCCAAATATGGATTTGATATAAATAAAATTGAAAGTGTCATTTATTCTTACACATTTTGTTAAGTTCTGAGGTTCTACTTCTCGATTCGGAAGTCAGAGAAAGTTGAAAACTTAGACTTAAAGGTGAGTGATCATTTCTTCATAGTGTTATTAGTTATAATAATAAATTTTCTTTATCTCTTTTCCATTCTTGCTTCAGTCTTAAAGATGATATTGAGTAGGGAATGGGATCTATATTCTCTATCCTTAAATAAGAAGACATTTTTTCCAGTTGGAATTTTTTATTCAAAGTGAGAGATCAATATGTCGAGTGACTCAAGTAGCAAGGGTAAGGATCCTGCTGCTCCTCAGGGTGGTGAGAGACTCTTGCCACTCCTCAGGGTGGTAAGGCTCCTGCCACTCATTAGGGTGGTGAAGAGACTCCTACCGCTCCTTAGGGTGGTGAAGAGACTAGGAGGCCATCAAAACACCCAAAACTTAGATGTACCATACGGTATTACTTTGGAATTGCCAAAGCTTCTGATCCATCAAGTCAAGATGGAGCTAAATCATCAACTCTTCCACCAAGTATTGTAACATTCACAAACCTCACCGCTACAGGAAGGTCAAGTTGAGATTGTCATTGATGTAAATCAAAATGTATCAAATGAGGATGGAAATACTATAGAATATGTTCCAAGGGATACCCTGGGTCTGGTTAGCTAGAATGAGATAATTGACTTGGATGAGGATGATGATGTTGGTAGTAAGAAAAGAAGAAGCAAATCAAAATTGGGGCACGAGTGGGAAATGACAAGAAATTTTCAACTTGGTTTGTTGTCAAAGTACCCATTCATTGTACCAGTGGGGATTGACAATGCAAACGATATTGAAAAGGAAACATTGGCCAAATGTACAATTTGTAGCTGGAAATGTGGAAGAGTCAAGATGTTGTAGCTAAAGATTAACACTATAGAAAAGCATATTGGTAAAGTTTATGAAAAACAAATCATAAATGGAAAGGAACAATCAGTCATACAATGGAAATCAAAGGAAGAATGTCTTCATGTTAGCTATGTCGCAGATTATGAAGAGAATGAAAAAACAATGTCAAACATTGCTACATGTAAAGGTACACTTGAGGATTAATTTGGAAAAGCAATGGAAGCAACAAATATGTCAAAAACTATTCAGATGAGTGTTGTTTTTCAAATTTTGTTCAAAGTGCGTCCTACGATAGACTACCCATAATATTCTGGTTTATTATATTTTTGAATGTTCCTCACTATCCCTTCTCACATTGGTTAGTAAATGCTAGATGGGAATGGGAAAACTATCTTGCTGCAGTTGAAAAGGAAGATTTAAAGGAAAAACTAAAAGAGTCAAATTTTGTCGCATTATCTTTAGATGAAGTTACTGCGGTAGACAATACTTCTTGGGTATGTATGCATTTGTTTATTGTAGAATGACATGTTTTCCAAGCTCTTCTTCTCTGTGTTCATAAAATGAAGGACAGTTCAACATCGCAAAATATATTTGAACTAGTCAAGAAATCTTTGAATGAAATTGTAGGTATGGATGAGTTGACAATTGCCAAAAAGTTGGTGTGTGTAAGAACTAATAGAGTTGCAGTGATGTAAGGTCAAAGCACTGGTGTTTGCACAAAGTTACAAACTACTTGTGCACCATACATGCTTGCCATTCACTGCATAGCCCACATAATGAATTTAGCATTCAAAATTGTAAGCAAGTTTCCTATAGTATCAAAAGTTGAAAATCTAGTCTGCAAGATCCATGCATTCTTCTGCTGAAATCCCAAACGTTTCATAGAATTTCAAAATTTGGCTGATGGAATAACAACAGGAAAAAAGCTTCTCAAGGATGTTGATACTAGATGGATCTCCCTGTATGGACCAGTGCAACGTGTTCTTTTAGAATATCAATCCTTAATTGGAGTGATGTATGAGCATCACAACACAATAAACAAAGCTCCTAACCTCTTACATGGGTTAAGCGATATAGAGACACTCTTGAATTTAGCTAGTCTTCTCCCCATGTTGGATATGATGAACAATCTTGTGAAGAAAGCCCAAGACAAAACTATGTATATTAATGTATATGCCAATCTACGTAAACAGACATGCTTGGCCCTCGATCATCTATATCTAGATTTAACACAAGATGGCCCAAATTATTTCATGTGGCAAAAACTTATTGATTTGAATAATCCTGATAATTATTTACAATTTAATGCAAGCAAACACTTATGTATCTATGTACGTGGTTATGAGATACCAATGTACCATTGTAAGACAGTTAGGTGCTCTAGCAGAGAAGTAACCGTTAAGGAGGAAGATTTTAATGACATTGTTAAATCTGTTAGTGATAATTTGAAGGAAATTGCAAAATCTCTTTCCTCGGAGATTCATGAAAGATTCTCTTGACATGAAATACTTGAAGCCATGGGTATTGTGTATCCTCAATTTTGGGAAAACTGAGAGAACCCAAAATATTTTCATGATCAAGTAAAAATCTTGATCAAACAATTTTTGAAAAGTGTAACATACGATGAACAAAAAATAGAAGGAATTTTAAATGAAGCTAAGCTTAGAAAACAATCTAGGAGTTTTGCAACAGCTATGAGGGATCGATACAAATCCATGGGCATGGAGAAGGCCTTTGAATTGCGATCAATAAAAAAGGTTTGGACAAACTTAGGTTAGAGTGAAATATTGCGTGGTTCGATATCAGAATATTTTAAACTTGTTGATTTATGTCAAACAATGATATTGGGGTCAATGGAGGATGAGAGAGTTTTTAGTACATTGGGGTTTTTGAAATCAAAGTTAAGAAACAAATTAGAAAAGAATTTGGAAAATTGCTTGAGGTTGAAAGGAACTGCGTATAATGTCTTTAATTTTCCTTTTGAAAGGGCACTTACAATCTGGAGGTTCACATGTGAAAGGACCAGGTTGTGCAACACTCCAATTCCAAACGCTGGTACTGGTGGAAGTGGGACTTAGACATATGACATTGACACAAATCACACAATGAATGTTGAATTTGAGACACAGGTCGAAGAAAATGAAGAGCAGACGCATAATCAAATTCAAGATGACTCTTTTACTTTATCTAATGATGAGCGTCAATTTGAGGACCCTGACTCTGTTTGGGAAATGGAAGAGAATTAGCAGCTTTTAGGTATTTATACTGGACTTCATGGATCAGTTTCCATTGTTCCATATTGTAGTTGATGATATTTTATATTGTATTCAATGAAATTGTGAATCATTGCACTTCATGATATTTTATTTTATATTGCACTTCATGAACCATATTCCAAATCGTAGTTGATGATATTTTACGTTGTATTCCATGAAATTGTAATATTTTATATTTTATATTGTATTCCATGGGATTAAATTTGATATGTGATTTTGCATCATTTTTAAAGAACAACACTTATCACACTACTTATAAATCCTATTGCATTTCCATTCACACAATCTTTGATAAAGTAACTGAAAGAAATATTATTAATCCATTCCTTGAATATAAGCTAACAGTTCAACATCCATTACTTATAAGTTATAAGCTAACAAAATATAACAATTCAACATAAAATAACTTATAAATAACTTATAAGTTATAAGCTAACAGGAGCTAACAATTCAACATAAATAACTTATAAAGGCATCCACACAATTTAAATAATAAAAGCTTAAACTACTAAATCACCTAAATTTCATACCGATTCTTTTCTTATTTTACAAGGTGGCAGCTACCTTTTATGATATGTAATGAATAGAAATTCAGGCTGCTTTTAACCAGAAAGAAAAGAAAGGTGTAGCTTTTAACCAGAAAGCTTTGAAAATCATGCCAATATCAAACTATAAACTAAAGAACAAAGACTTGAATCACTTAATAACTAATAAATTTCTTTAACTAAACTCAACCATTGCCATAAGAAGTCATTCAAAGATAAACATCTGATAGCAATGCAATCTATTAAATATCTAGAACACCAACATAGATAACCATTGGCAAGATATTCAGAATAAACAGAATAAATCCATACACCACAACACAAAGATTATGCTTGCATGATCTTCAGCATATGAGTTTTTATATTGAAATATAGCTGTAAAAAAAACTTGAAAGCATAAAAGAGTTTTTGTTCTAATGAGGGAAATCAATTTTTTTCCCAAAATATCCTAACTGTATCGGTGAAACCCATATTTAAAGCATAAACCAATTGTCTATGGTAACGGTTTCTTGAAGACAAGCGCACCCAAAAATTAAAATAGTCTTCAACTTAAAAGAACTAAAATTAAAGAAATTATCATGAAATGCTAAAAATAACTATGCATCACTTTTCTGCCTCATCTTCAGATTCATCTTCCAGAACTTCAACCACTTCATGTCCCTACGCCTTTTCCTGTGCCCTTATCATGGACTTGTAATCTCGATATCTGGTGAAAATTGCAATTATGTCCTTGCTCCCTGGTGTTGTAGTAATTTGTAACTTGATTCTCTATTTTCCAAAAGTAATTTCAAACTCAACCAACATCTTAGATCTTTTCTCTTCTCCAAATTTATAAGACTTCAGGTGGATCTGCATTGCACTGAGTTTCAAAAAGGACTCCCATGTCACTGTAGCAGGATCAATTATTTTTGTATTGAATATCTCTCTATACTTCAGAGAGATCCCTTTTATATCTAGAATCCTTTCATCAAACTCATCATAATTTCCACTTCCAAAATACGACAATCTTCTTTAATTTCCCCCAACATTTCAAAATATTGATCAAGTGTTTTATTAATTTCCTTGACCAGATTATCATATATATTCAATTTCCATTCCAATGAATCAGACCAGGAAGGGTCTAGCTCCTTAGGATTATTCACAATTTTCTCACCAATTAATATCTTCTAATCCAGAGACATCAATTCTTTCATTTCCTGAGAGAGCACATAGAGACTAGTTTGATCTTTTCCAACTTGATAAAGTTCTCTTACTAACTCCTTCCTCTTATTAATAACTCGAGTGTAAAAGAGCATAGATTTATTCAGAAAAAAGATAGCCTCTTGAGATATTTTATCGATCCCCTCACAAGCAGCTTTGGAATAGCTCAAATTCTTTTTAATTTGTTGTATTGTGAGCACATTGATGCCCTCTGGCTCTACCTGAGAACTTGAGGCTTCATCAGATGTAGGAGGAGTGGTCATGGAAAAAATAAAGTTACCAAACACGAGGACTTGAGATTGCAATTTTATATTTTCTTTCCTATGCTCTTTCACTCTTTTAATCAAGACATTGACTGAATAATTGGTATGGTACACATTACCTTCTAGTGTTAGAGGCCCCATATCAACATGTGTGACTTTGTAGTCCGCCTCTATTATTTCATCTTCATTCAAATCCTTCATATGCTCAACAATTTCTAACATTTGATTTCCAAAAGTAGCATCAGTCACCATCCTTGAGATCCTCCTAGATTTCTTAGGTTGTGAAGAGCTTTGAAGTAACTTTGCAACTGTATCCACTCAAACCAGTGTCATTGTAGGAATATGATTTCTCTTCTTCTCCACTATTTTTTTTAGCCATCTTGGGGAGGCTACTACCAGACCATAATCTTCATTTCCACTAATAGTTTCTTTAGGAGTGTTAGGAGTGATAAGTGGATTGTCAATTGGAGGAAAAGAAGAGGGAAATTCAGATAGAGGAGGAAATATATTATCTTCAGCGATCTGTTTAAAGATAGCTTTAGAATCTATAGGCACAAATTTTTCTTGATTGGTCTTCTTCTTAGGGGTAGGAGAAAGCACACTGTCTTGTTCATAGATGGTCTTCAACTTGATTGTTTCTTCTGGCCTTTCACCATCACCACCTAATTGAGAATTTTCACTAGAAGACCTATCAGAGGGTTTCCCCGATGATACACTTGCACCAGATGCTTGTGTAGTTGTAGACCCCTATTCATTCTTTTGTAATGACTTAGGCTCCTGAACAAGATCAACAACTTGCCACCATTTCCCATCCAACCAATCCTGGGTTCTTTTAAGCATTGGGGCAACACACACCCTCATATCTAAAATTTCACTTTGGCTCCAATCAACCCTAGGGTGGGATTTATCAGACAATTTTTCATATCCAGGATCTATGATTGTTGAATCCTCAGCTACCCTTTCAGGAATCTGAAATGGCAGACCGAAATCCTATATCTGGTTTAGTGCTAGCCTCATATAATCTTTTCTCAAAACTTTTTTCTCATTGACACAATCTTCCCAAAAATATTTGATAGATGGTTGATGTTGATATAAGCTCCCTCCATAGAGATTTTGCTTCACAAACCCCTTACTATCAAAATTAGCTCTCATAGATAGATACCGGAGGTTATATTCCTTGAGAACTCCTCAAGCTCCCCTGGCCACCTGGTTTGTTTTGTAGATAAAAGAAGGGGTCTTCAATGGGAAGACATACCCTCATTTCCCAATGCTCATATACTTAATATTAACCATGGCCATTTGTCGAAAAACTTCCAAAAATATTAGTAAATCTTCAAGATATCAAGGTAATTTCAATGGGGCTTTCTCAAAACCCCTATTCTCAGATAGGAAAACTTATCAAATTGGATATAAAAACTCCCAAAATTTGATACAAGAGAAATTGATTAAGGGGAAAGGCACAATTCTGGATTTCCATCTAGTTTCCTCACGACCTCCATTAAAAATGCATCATTAACATGAAAAAAATGACCTATGCCAAATTGTTTAATGAACTGAGGAAAACATTTATACACAAGCATATCAGAAGTTGGGGTTCCTTATGGCTCTAACCAAGGCCAAAAGGACCTCTGACTAGCTACAATGTACGTCAGGCAAGAACACATATAGAAAGTAGCAATCTTATGGAAATTAATTAATTGTTCATTTAAATGGAAGCAAATAACGTCAACCCAGTCAATGAAAATGTTCTCATCATAGATTATCAAAATAAACTGGCACATCCAATCCTCAAATAACTCAACTCATGCATTCCCAACAATGCGGTGCAATAAAGCAATAGCATTTGCAATTTCTCACTAACTCATTTGATTGCAAAATCCGACGAAAATTTCTGATGAAATATGTATAATTTGATGTATTGTCGAGTGCTTGTGAAATTTGATGAGTAATTTTCAATTTTTTAAAATTTTATCCCCAACGTTCGTCAAAATTTCGACGAACATGGAAAATAAAAAAAAATCAAATTGTGGCCGGTATAAATAAAAGTGAGTTTGCCTATTTATTGCGACAGTGTTTTGCTATACTCGCAAATTTTCTCTAATTGCGACGGTTTGTTGAGAACTAAGGATGATTTTCTTAGGAAAAAATCAAAAAGATATCACCAGGTTGAGGATAGTCATTGTCTTTTTCTAGAATTCATTAATGAATTAAAATTTGTACTTCCAGGTTTGAAAATCATATTTTAAAGTAGCATCTCATCAGATTTCATTTTTAGACTTGTGCATTTTGAGAATTTCATTTCTAGATTTTGTTGTGCAAGTTCAATAGTCTGATTTTAGGAGTCTAACGGTTGGAAATCATAGTAAAATTAGAATTTAATAAGTTTTGGAACTAGCATTTTAAAGTGTTTTTTGGGTTCATTAACTTCAGACTATCTTCTCTTTTGTAGGGGTGGTTGCATTCCAAATTTTTTTGGTGCAAAATATCAAAATTATTAGATTTTGTTACCTGTCTATGATTAAAAATTATTAGAGTTTGAGTTTGATATTTTTTGAAGATCTAAATATTCAAGTTTGGTAAAGAAAAATCATGTTAGATAATATTAGTGCAGAACAAAATGAACAGACAATTGCTAGAATGTGGGTTAGATTGAAAAGAAAGGGTGATGGGAAATGTTATTGTCCTTGCAATAATTGTAAGGGCTTAAAGACAAGAAATTTTTTAATCACAACAGTTGAGAAACATTGTAGGCAACATGGTCACATTGAAGGGGGGCATGATTATTTTCCATTGGTAAGTTGTTCATTATGTGTCTTTATATTGATTAAATTTGTAAATGTTTACATCGTTTTAACATTTCTATATATATATAAAATACTTGATCATGATCATGGTTTATTTGTGTCGATCATTATTATAAAGGTGGGGTGCCCTAAGACACAAGATATGGATTATCACGTCCCAAAGAATGTGGTTTTGCAAGTGGAGGAACATGGAGCTGTGAATATCAAAGATGAAGTTAATGATCCTATGGAAGAAAATGATCATGTGCCAGAAAACATAGTTGAAGATGATGGTACAAATACATTGATCCATGACACATTTAGTGGTGCAGCTGATCATGATGGTCGAGATGACTTTGATGATGTTCATGATTTACCTGTACTTGAGAAGGCACACGAGCCACTTTATGAAGGCTCTGAATCAACTCCTCTTTGTTGTATTGTTGCTGGTGAACTTGAAGGTTATGAATAGTTTATCCAACATAGCAATCTCACGGATGTTAAGGTATGTCATATATGTCATCTTTTTTCATCATTTTAATTGTTGTTAGTTCATCACTAGTAAATAAACGATGAAATATGTACCATTAATATTCTTTATATTAACAAATTATTTGTTTTTTGTAGATTGATAGATGAATTTTTGTTACCACCATCTAATATTTTACCTTGCTCATACTGAGATTTATGTGCCATTATGAAAGATATTGGAATGGAGTATCAAGCAATAGATGCATGTCCCAATGATCATATTATATATCATAAACAACATGAATTTGCAACAGAATGCCCAGAGTGTCATATCAGTAGATATCAAACATATCAACTAATAAAAAAGGTGTCTTACAAGGTTTTCTTCGTTATATTCCCATTATTCCATGTATACACCGATTATTTAGGTGCAAAACTTAGCACAATTTATGGATTACCATGCATGGAATAGAAGTGGAGATGACATTCTTCGAATGCCTATGGACGGTTCTGCATTTAGGGACATGGAGGAAAAATGGCCACACTTTAACGAAGAACTTCATAATCTCAGACTTTCATTGGCACCGAACAGTGTCAATCCATTTAGAGAGATGAGATCTATTTACTCGGTGTGGCCTGTTTTTGTTATCAACAATAGCATTCCTCCATGGATGTCAATAAATGTTGGCAATGATTGTTCCAGGTATTTATTTACATCAATTTTCTTTAACGTAGTAGCATCTCATTTGTCTTATTTGTTGCATAATGACTTATATCTTTTTCATTTAAGAGTCATGTACATTAATTTATATATATTGTAGTAAAATGGTTATGATAATTATGTAATGTTTATGTTCATTCAACTAGGTAAGTACCAAGTTAAAGATATCAATGTATATATCAAGCCTCTTATCGACGAGTTACTAAAGTTATGGAATGGCATCACTATGTATGACGTCTCTAGACCAATAGGACAAAAACAATTTCAATTCCATTCAATGCTTGTATGGACAATTCATGATGTCCCAAGGCTAACACATTTTTTTGGTATGTTATAACATTTGACTGCACTTTAACGATATTTAATTTTATGAAGTAGATATAATGCATATTTTTTAAATAATCTATTCATTATATACAATTATAAAAATTGACATATTTAATCCAATTATATATGATCTTGCAGGTCTTCAAACAAAGGGAAAATTTGCATGTCCAATTTGTGGTCCAAAGATGAAATTTCGTCGTTCAACAAGTTTAGGAAAGTAGGTGTTTGATGAGTATAGAAACTCCCTCCACATAAATCATAAGTATCGAGCAACTGAAAAACATATTTTCAATGGGAAAGAAGAGACTACATCAAAACCACGAAGAATGACACCTCGCCTATGGAAGTTGGAATATAATAGAATTAATCGTCAAGGTTATACATCGGATCAAATTGTTTATCTATCATATATGATATGTTTAGAATTTATATTTTTATATTGTGTTTTGTTTGCTCATGTTGTAATTGACAATGATTGTCATTGTTAATTTGTTTAACTTATATGCTTCATGAAGGTCGTCAAAGCATTAATGGTCGGCTTCCACAGGGAATGAAAAGTTATCCCAAAATTTAGTAGGTTGCCCTACTATGAGCAGCTACAAATTGTGCATTTATTTGATACAGTGCATATCGAAAAGAATATAATAGAAACGTTATGGAAAATATTAGATAGAAGGCATGACAAAGAAAAAACTGTCAAAATTTGTAGTGACATTTAGGAAGCCAATCATGTAATGAAAAATGCCATTCAATTAAATAGTGATGGAGACCAAATTAATATAAGCACCCTTCCTTGCTTATTAACAGAGCAACAAAACAATGCTATAAAAGAAGTCATATGAAAAAATTGATTTCCCACAAGATTTGTTATGAACATAAACAATATCATAACAAAGAAAGGTGAATTTGGGTCAGGGATGAAAATGCATGATTGACATACCTTGATTAAGGTAATTATTCTAGTATATTATATATATATTTGTATATTGCATGTACTTTTCAGTGTATTATGTTTACTACTTTTGGAAAAATAATGAAAAAATAATTTTATAATTATTGTAGTATGTTCTACCTCTATCTCTCCTAGACAAATTTGACAACAATGTCAAGCAAGTTATATATGATCTTGGAAAATACATGAGGTAAGTAGCCATATTTGTTCAATTCATTGTATAGATCTTATAATTGCCATTTGTTTTACTTGTTATGTGATATATTATATATTTTTGTTAAATCTCGTCAATATATTTGCGCCTTGAATCAATTGTAGATGGTTGTCATCTAAAGAAATCTATAAAGAAGATATAAATTATTGGAAGAGAAAAAATTCTCGTCTAATATGTAAAATGGAAAAGTGTCTACCTTCGACATTTTTCAATGCACAAGAACACTACCTCATACACCAAGTTGAGGAGATTGAATTGTGTGGACCTATACACACAAGGTCAACATGGATGGTTGAGACACTTGAAATTTTTGAAGGCTTTGGTTAGACAAAGAGTACATCTTGAGGGTTTTATGGTGGAGGGATATATGGTATACCAGACCATAGTGTATATTTCTGAATATTTTCCTAAGTTTGCAGCAAAGATCCATGTAGATCGCATTTGGGATCCCAACTCCATTACCAAATTCGAAGGGGAGTACCTGATGGGTCAAACCACAATTGTGGTTTACAAATTTTATGAGGAAGGAAATTTCATTTTTCTTCCTTTCCCCAAACTGAACTGGTTTGGTCAAACTCAATGGTTTGGCCGAACCAACTTCTATGTTCAACCGAACCCCCCAAAACATACACAAAAAAATTAATATTTTAAGGGGTTCGGTCGAACATGGGTTCGACCGAACCCCCTCAAATAAGACATAAAAAAAAAGTGAACTTGTCATTGTCATTTTTCGCCTTTTTCTGCTTCCCCTATGCTCTGTGCATGCAGCGAACGATGAACGTGAACAAAAAATGGCGAACAAACTCGACTTCATCTCTCCGGCGAATGGAAAACTCAACTTCATCTCTCATCAACCCAACTTGCATATAGAGCACCAGGTTTGTCAAATTCAAATTTCATAGACTTCAAAATGTGTTTGTTTGTTAAATTTGTAAACCCTAAATGCAAAAAATTTCAAATTTATTGAATTGAAACTACATTTGTTTGAAAGTTTCTAAAGCCTTTTCAACATACACTATTTCTATGATACATTTCTACTCTGTCAAAAAATGAACATGCCCTATCTATGCTTCCACATTTTGCATACATTTCTACTAGGGTACCTCTAATTTATTTGAGGCATTATATCAAAAAGTTCATGGTAATTTTTTATGGAGTATGATAGAAATAGTGTTTCCATTGTATGCACCCTATATCAAACAATTCATTAACAAATTTATTTGAGGCATTATATCAAACAGTTCATGGTAATTTTTGATGGAGTATGATAGAAATAGTGTTTCCATTGTATATACCCTATATCAAATAGTTCATTAAAAAATTTATTTGGGGCATTATATCAAAAACTATTGGAAATTTATTTGAGGCATTATATCAAATAGTTCATTAACAAATTTATTTGAGAAATTATATCAAACAGCTTCATGATATAAAAGTTTAGGTGCATACAATGGAAACTTGGATAAAATTATTCATATTTTGCCTTTGAGTCTTATGACATTACTCCAAAAATGGTTGGTGAACTAAATGTATGAATGGAAGAATAAATTTAGAGGAAAGAAACTAGATTGTTTGAATGGAATGTATAATAAAATAGTTCTATTAGGATTAGAAGGAATGAAGGTATTATTAAATTTTCTAGTATTAGGAAAATATAAAAATATGTCCACTTTACTATATATATATATGTAAAACTATTCTTCATATATCCATGTTAAAACTATTAAAAATTAAATTACATAAATCAATTTTAAATTTGTACAAAGAAATAAATGACTTTGACTAAGATCGAATATTTAAAATATAGCTATCATCTTGCAAAATCCAATTTGATTTGAGATATTTATGGACAAAAAATATGGATGAGCATGAGGTAAGTAAGAAAGAATAACCTTTAATTTATATCTTCCCTCATCAAATAATTTCACGTTAAAGAAAGTTTCTTAAGGCATATCCAATTATGAAAAACTATTATATACTTGTTATAACTATATTAAAGTATATCATGAATAAATTGAAAGGATAAAGAGTAAATCAGTAAAAACACATACATAAATCATAGAAGTAAATTGATTAATATAAGGAGATTCAAGTGGTTGGATAATTTTTTCCAAGGAGTGGAAGAGGTTAAGAAGGAAACATCAAATAAATATAATATTTTAAATACTTTAAAAGAAAAATACATTTCTCCCTGCTCTAAATTCAAATGGTATTCCTTCTAAGATGATAATAATTGAAAAAGAAGAAAATAATCATTATGAAGATCAAGTACCATTGATAAGTTTTAAGAGATCAAATAAAATATTTAACAACAAAAGAAAAAAGAGAAAATAGTTACTGCTAAAGAAACAACTACAACCAAGCTACTATATTAATAAATTCTCCTCTTATGTAGTCTTCATTTCCCTATAAATTGTGGCCTCCTTGTACAAATTAGCTATTGATCACCATAGTGAAACAAACTTAACATTTTGAAATGGTTAAACATTATTATTATTTTATTTCAGCAAGTATAATTATTATGGGTTCATTTCTCCTCTCCTACTCTTCCTAATAAGGTTCTATTTTTATATAAGCCCATATAAATGTTAGGGTTCTAACTTCTAAAAATTGAATAGTGTCAACTTAATCTCATTAGACAACAATGCTCCCCTTAGTATTAATGGCCAAATTTTTATCTTATATCAACTCGCTATGTTTACATTGATAAGAATTTGATACCTTTTATCCCGATACTTGAACTAAGATATATTGCCCCACTTAGTCCTTTATCTAAAAAATTATTGGTGACATATCCATTCGTGTTTAGTTTAATCATTTATTATTTCCAATTAATTATTACAAGGAGATTTTTGAAGCTTGTATTCCATCCCCACCATTTTATTCTAAATATTTGACATTTTCTTTCAACTTAAAAGTCTAAATTTATCCTTAATGCTATACATATTTTATAGGATAACATATATTCATTATGTTTCACTAAATGTGTTCGTGCATAGAAGAAAACCTTCAATATATCTTTTAAGATAACTTTGATATCATCAAGACAATCCCACCTTTCATTGCATTAATACTGCTGTTAACTAACCCTTCCTCTTTGGCACATGATTCCTTTTCACCAGGAGTATCCTCTAGCAAAAATAGAAACATTAATAGTGGTTATCAAAGAGTGTCTAGGATGCAATACATCATGTATTATTAATAAATTATAAGATCTTGTAAGAAATGTTTATGGAAGAAATAACTATCTAATAGAGAATATAATGTATTAGTACATATCTAACTATTACATATTTTAAATAAATCCCCTTTAAAATATATCTTATTGCCATTTAATGAGTCAACTAGGTTCAAAAAAAAATTCATCTTATTCCCCCAAAATTCATCACCTTTACAACAAAACTTGATTTCATCTAATTTATCTTATTTATTCTCAAAATCATATTAAAATCACCACCTTAAACTCTAAGAAATATTTGGTAACTTATCTATTTTTTACCTTCATTTAGAAAGGTGTAAGAAGGGATTTAGAACCTTTTAAAGTTTCTTTCAAAATAATTTGGAAGATTTTATTCATTTCCTTTCTTGTGCTTTTAGGATTAGTGTTATAAATTTTGTGCCTTCATTCTTAAAAATTCTTATATCAACTCCTTAAGCATTTCCATGATCTTTTTATATGGGAAAGCTCAACATACAATGAGGTAGACGCTTTCCATTTTTTTCATTCCTTAATTAGGTCTTTCTAGGGAAACTTTTAGTCTTTTTGAACACCTTACAAAAATAATGTGACTACCATTTGAGGCCTTGTAGGGAATTAGTTTTGAGTAGTATATATATGCTTTGGGAGCCTAATAAAGGATTATTAGGATTATTTTATATCTTTGAACCCATACTATTAGGTTCCAACTATCTTCTTTCCTCACATTTTTACCTTAATATTTTTCTTTGAGGGATCCAATATAGGTGGAGGTGTTATTTATTACTTTGAGAAAAAGGTTAGGGTATTATTATAGAATATCATGTTAGGTCATTAGGTCATTTATATCATGGATTAAGGGGATTTTTAAGAGAATGGTTTAAGGGGATTAAATTTACCTAGAAATTTACCTTTTGTGTATCTTTTATGTTTATTTTTTAGTATGTACATGTATTAAAATTACATAGTTAAATGTTAATTTTTGAAATTTGTACATGCTCAATTTGAATGACGTACATGTGTATGTATCATAATTTTTATTTTAAATAATCATACATTTAATTTAAATATTTCTTGTAATTTCTCAACATGTATAATATCTAGTTTTTAATATGTTTATTTATAATTTAAACATAGATTCTTGAAAGTTAATTTTGTACTTGTTCATATATTTATATATATGTAGGTTCACCTTTATATCATGGATGAGTTTGATGTCAAGGATTTGATCAATCCACCACATCCGCCCCCTCCACCTCCACCCCCTCCACCTCAAAACCCCCCACCTCCACACCCAAGATCTGATGAGACTTGCTTGCAAGCTCAGATCAATGACAATCTAAGATCTATTGAAGAAAAAATTAATAAAATTTAAAACAAAGCATTTATGCCACCTCACCTAATGCATTTTGCATATTCAATGCAAAAAAATGTAGATGTTGTTAGGTCTTTGAACGAAATCCTAAGTTAAACAAGGCTCCATCCCATCCTTATGCATTTTGTTCAACCTTTCCTTCCTCTAAAATTCCTAAACCTATAAAATACATAGCTATCTACACATGACAACATGGTGAAAACACAAGAAAATCCTATAGCATGACATGTTGAACCCAAATAACCAAATTCAAAAATAATTTAATCTATAAGTATAAATAATTTGATGGTAGAAAATTTATACATATACAAATATGATAAATGTGTGATTATTTTTCTTTCCACTCTATAATTTTTTGATGTGCTTGGTTATATAGTTGAGATGATTCACTCATAATGTAATGATAAAAATTTAGTATATATGAAAGAAATATTTTTGAGACATCAAACTACCATTCTACTTAACTATCACATGGAAATAAGAATATTATTTTATTTTTAACTAAAGAAATTGTGTGTACTCTATCTGAAAATTACTAATTAATTTTGAATTATATACTTATAATTTAAAATAAGAGCATCCTTTGCAACATGGAATAGATAGGTTAATTTTAATGAAATAAAATATATTTTTTATATTAAGAAAAATTTACAAATATATGGAACTCATACATTGAGAAATTGACTAAGATGTAACTTTGTATGAGAATTAAGATGCTCAAATAATTTTATATACCTTCTTTCTCAATAATTAACATTAGAAATTAATACTTGGCTCATATTGTATACCCACCTCCCAATGGTCTTGGAATGGATGCATTTAGATTGAGAAGGATTTCAAAAATCTCATGGTACTTGTGGACCCATCAAACACATGATATATAGCACATGAACTTTATTTATGAAATTTGGTCTTTAGTTGTTTGCTTCTAGTATAAATGTTATCTATAAGG
>VDFB02344288.1:0-135310 GCA_007258455.2 Sequoia sempervirens
ACACACACACACACATATATATATATATAATTTATATACACACACATATATATATAAATGTATATATATATAATATATATATATAAATGTGTGTATATATATGTGTGTATATATATATATATCATTGTATCCTAATAGTGATATTATTGTAATAAAGAAATACATTTAATATTACTATTAAATACAGTTGTATTTTAATAAAGTAATTAAGTACTCTTTTAAGGATTACATATTATTTAGAAAAATAAAATAAAACAAATATTAATACTATTATTATTTTTCTAAATAATATACTTTTTAGTAAAAGTATGTAAATACCTTTATTTTATTTAAAGAGAAGAAAAAGATGATTAAAATTATTTGTAAAGAAATAAAATTAAAAAGGAAGAAGCTAAACTAAAAAATCTAGAAGCTCCTCCATGTGCTTGACTGATAACTCCACAACATGCATGGGATTTTAACATGGAGAAAGTTGGGAAAAAGTTCTAGAATTTTGGCTTCACCCTTATGAGTTGCAATTTTCTTAGAAGTATCTAATGACTTATCATAAAAAAGTGAGGGGGAAAACAAATATTTGACAATCATTCGAAGGGAGAACATCTCTTCATGATTGCGAGGAGGCTAGGAAGTTGGCTCTAACTAGAGTATTTGCCTTTTCCATTCTATGCAAATAATATCGAGGATGATGTCATTGATAACCAGTGGTATGGAGACTTATTGAGGTCTATTGCAGTTCTTTTCAACCATGGAAGTCTTTCATTTTGCTATAGGTATAGTGCCTAGTAGAGTACTTCTGGTATTTTTTTTTTTTTGGCACTTTCAATTATTTCAAATAAGATTTTGTCAATTACTTCTGTTCATTTCATTTCCTGCAAAGTTGTCAATATCATACAACTCTGTATATCTAGTTACAATGAGGCTTATTGCATGATGCCATTTTGATTTATCTTGAGACAAGATTTCTATCTTCTTTGTTGAGGGAAATCCAAGTATCGAGTAAAACAAAGAATTCAATTCTAAATGTAAAATAAATATCTACAAATAAGTCTATGCTTGAATGGAGCCTCAAAAAGGATAGGAAAATGAAGTAATACTACCATGAAATTATGAACTCAATATAAATAGGTTCCAATTTTTTTTCTAACATAGAAACATGTACTTCAAGAGCATGCCAGTGCCAGTCCATAAAAAAAATAAAAATTAATCAAGCTTACGTGGAGTAGGGTACTTTTGTGTAGTTGAAAGAGTTTGTTGTAAACTATCATGCATTCTGGTCCTAAAGAAATATTACAAAATAGGCTTATATGCCTTGGAATTTTGTCTAGGCCTCTCATCCTAGTCACATGGGTTTCCATGTCAGCCGTGGACTTCTATACTGTTGTGTTCAATAAAATGGTGCTAAATTATATATCATGACGTCAATAATCTCTAAATTTGTTTAATCAACTGGTAAGGACGTAGACATCAGAAGGTGGTTAAACAATTTCTATAGTTTTTTTTCCTAGTTCAACTCTTGTGTATGCTTCTACAAGAAAACCTGCTACATGGAATGAATCAATATGATTAGCCATCCAAAGTTTCATGTGCCAAGATTAATATGGTGATTTTCCTTTGTTAAGTTGCCTTGAATTGTCTGCAATATATTTTGTTTTAATGACTTCTGCACATTAATGATTACCAAGAGGTTGCATATATGTGCATAAATATTACAGTTTGGTTGAGGATGTAAAATGGGGTTTAAACTTGAATTTGCATCCAATGGTAATGCAATTGAGCAGTGTAAAGCAGGCTTAAAAGCCTGAAATGCATGTGAGTAATGGGTATATTGGGTTTAGGTCAGGGTTTAAACCCCGACATGCATTTTATGGGGTGGAAAAATTGTGCAATGCAGGTTATGAACCCCGCTTTACATGAAAGGGATGCATGTAAAAGAAAGGGGTCAGAGTTTTAAAACCCATGACACCCGACCACAGTTAAGGGTTCATGGTAACATGCAGGATCCACTAGAAAGCAATGCAGGTTTTGAAGCCAGACTCTTATGATCATTATACTTGGTAAAAGGGGTTATGAGATGGATGAAAAACTTGTTTGAGGTTTAAAAACCTAAAACATTTGCATAAGTGTGGTGGGCACAACTGTGCAGGGTTAGATAGAAAACCAAAACCATGAAACTAAAAATGCATATAAACAGTGACAAAGGATACAAACAAAAAAACAAAACTAAAACCAAAATGTAGAATAATAGTGATATATTTACAAGAACTTTTACAAAGAATAACAAATAGAAAGAGAAATGGTAAAACATACCCGAAACCCTAGCAAGAATGACAAAGAAAAACATGCTAAAATCCACTTGAAACCAATCAATGCTTCAAGATGAATTGACGGGGAGGTAAGAGACACACAGATCGACAAAGAAACAAGAAAGAATGACTAAAATGAAGATTACATTGACTTAAAACAACTTAAAAATGCATTAAAAACCTTCATTTATTACCAAACATGTGAGGGTCAAAATATAGTAGCAGTGAAATTTAGCGTGACTACACCTTAAAATGCACTCTACTAAAACATGCAAAGACATCGAAATTCAGTGCTCTTGCACATGTAGGAAAAACACTAACACTCAAAAAGCAAATTTTTGCAATTTTTGAAAAAGCAAAAATTTGATCACTCAAAATAACTTGTCGAGGGATTGGGTCACGCATGGAGGTGGTTGAGGTTTGCCTCATTTCACGTGCTTAGAGGACATGGGCTATAAAACATACAAGTTTCATAGGGGTTATCCTATGAATTGAGCACGCCAAATTCGAGGATAATAAGTCCACTATTGTTGAAGGTCGATTATTATTTCCTTTTCTATTCTAGTATCCACATGAAGATGCATTGGTATTAGTATTTTGTGGTTTTGGTGGTATGGTTGGAGGAGTTTACTGTTCTCCTTGGGTGAATATCACTTGTGTGCTTCTTGTTTTTAAATTATACAGGCATTCCTTGATGGTCAATAACTACATTTATTGTATTTTCATAAGCCTCTTTCTCAAACTGGTTATTGACAATTAGGTTTCACATTTAGTTCTAATAAAAATCACAAGAGAGAGAGAGAGAGAGAGAGAGAGAGAGAGAGAGAGAGAGAGAGAGAGAGAGAGAGAGAGAGAGAGAGAGAGAGAGAATTCCTTTTTGAAAGAAATAGTAACATTATTTTATCACTATGATATATGAATATAGGAGATCTAGAAATTTTATGTTAATATGAATATGTGTTGAACTTAATAGTATTTGTATGAGAACTAAATGTGAATCCTAAT
Organism: Sequoia sempervirens; assembly: GCA_007258455.2. Lineage (NCBI taxonomy): Eukaryota > Viridiplantae > Streptophyta > Pinopsida > Cupressales > Cupressaceae > Sequoia > Sequoia sempervirens. The sequence goes on from VDFB02344288.1 coordinate 3,309, forward strand.
TGTCAATAACCAGTTTGAGAAAGAGGTGTATGAAAATACACCTCTATTATCTCATTCAAATGTCAATAAATTTGTTCTTGTATATCCAAACATCTTTGTCTTTCGTTGTGTACTCTACACATTCATTAATGACTTGTTCATTCAACTCATTATCGATATTGCATCAATTAGTATTAGAGTGAGCATGTGAGAGTTCTAAGTATTGAAAGAGGCGAGTTGTGCTCTACAATTGGTTAATGAATGTGTAGAGTACACAATGAAATTTCAAAGATGTTTGGATATACAAGAACATATATTCTATTAAAGGCAGGAGATAAAGGTAAAGAATGAATTAATAAATAATATATATTTATTTAATTGGATGGGATGGAGTAAATTCAAGTGTTGTTGGGTTTGGATAAATCTAGGTGTCTACAAGTTGTGAATGTTAGATCTGAAGTTCTTGATTTTTTACTTTTTTTTTGGTTGTGATAGGTAGATGGTGGCTGGTTTGGTTTGATAGGTGATTAGGATTGACCTAGGATTTTGTATTAGGATGTGTGATTCAGATTAATATTAGATGATTGATATTAGAAGATGGGGATGCAATATGATTAGGTTTATATAAGATTTTGGATTAGGATTTTGATGTGGATGAAGGGTTGATGATATGATGATTGATTGAGATGGATAAAATTTAGATTATGATTAGGGTTATGGTATGTTGGTTTTCAAACTTTGGTTTACAGGGGAATTTTGGATTTTGACATTGATTTATCCAAATGTTAGAGATTTATTTTGAATGTTGGATGGTGGATATTTTTTTATTTTTAATGGATGGATTAATAACCTTAGAAATATGGGCTAAGTGGTGTGAGATGTTGGTTTTTGACCTGATATAAGATCATGTAGGATTCTAAAATTAGTAAGATAGTTTAAGAAATCAAATTCAAATTTTTGTTTTAGATTTGTGTTAAATTTTGAAAATATTTGATTTAGATTTGAATAAAAAATACATGTTTCGCACATAAAACAACACCATTCACATGAACACAATTAATTTATTCAAGTGGGAGTGTGAATGATTGTAATCCCATAAATATGCCTTATCTAGTTGTAATACATAGGGCCCATGATGAGACATTAATTTTTTTTTATTACCCAATATCACTCTTATGGTGCAAGGAGAGAGAACACATGGTCTACAAACTCATTACTAGGTGCATAGGGTGAGTAACTTCCCAATACAATTTGTAAATTAGTGCACTAAAATTAACCATCGTAGAAAGGTCTTATCTAGACCTGTACAAGATGAATAGGGGATGTCCTATTCTTACCCTGCTATCCTTGAATTCAATGCACTCAATTCGTGGGATAAACCCTACAAAACTTGTCTATTTAATAGCCCATGTCCTCTAAGCACACAAAACGAGAAAAATCCTACTTGCCCTCGTGCATGGTCCAATCAATAAATTTGTTCTTGTATATCCGAACATCTCTGTCTTTCATTGTGTACTCTACACACTCATTAATGAATTATTCATTCAACTCATTATCGATATTGCATCAATTAGTATTAGAGTGAGCATGTGAGAGTTTTAAGTATTGAAAGAGGTGAGTTGTGCTCTACAATTGGTTAATGAATATGTAGAGTACACAATGAAATTTCAAATATGCTTGGATATACAAGAACACATATTCTATTAAATGCAGGAGATAAAAGTAAAGGATGAATTAATAAATATAAATATTTATTTAATTGGATGGGATGGAGTAAATTCAAGTGTTGTTGGGTTTGGATAAATTTAGGTGTCTACAAGTTGTGAATGTTAGATCTTAAGTTCTTGATTTTTTACCTTTTTTTTGGTTGTGATAGGTAGATGGTGGTTGGTTTGGTTTGATAGGTGATTAGGATTGACCTAGGATTTTGTAATAGGATGTGTTATTTGGATTAATATTAGATGATTGATATTAGAAGATGGGGGATGTAATATGATTAGGTTTATCTAAGATTTTGGAATAGGATTTTGATGTGGATGAAGGGTTGATGATAGGATGATTGATTGAGATGGATAAAATTTAGATTATGATTAGGGTTATGGTATGTTGGTCTTCAAACTTTGGTTTAAAGGGAAATTTTGGATTTTAATATTGATTTATCCAAATGTTAGAGATTTATTTTGAGTGTTGGATGGTGGAGATTTTTAATTTTTTAATGGATGGATCAATAACCTTAGAAAGATGGGCTAAGTGGTGTGAGATGTTGGTTTTTGACTTGATTGATATAAGATCATGTAGGATTCTAAAATTAGTAAGATAGTTTAAGAAATCAAATTCAAATTTTTGTTTTAAACTTGTGTTAAAATTTGAAAATATTTGATTTAGATTTGAATAAAAAATACATGTCTCATACATAAAACAACACCATTCACATGAACACAATTAATTTATTCAAGTGGGAGTGTGAATGATTGTAATCCCATAAATATTCCTTATCTAGTTGTAATACGTAGGGCCCATGATGAGACATTAAGCATTTTTATTACCCAATATCATTCTTATGGTGCAAGGAGAGAGAACACATGGTCTACAAACTCATTTCTATGGGCATAGGGTGAGTAACTTCCCAATACAATTTGTAAATTAGTGCATTAAAATTAAACATAGTAGAAAGGTTTTATCTATACTTGTACAAGATGAATAGGGGATGTCCTCTTCTTACCCTGCTATCCTCGAATTCAACACACTCAATTCGTCGGATAACCCCCTACAAAACTTGTCTGTTTCATAGCCCACTTCCTCTAAGCACATAAAACGAGGAAAATCCTACTTGCCCTCATGCATGGTCCAAGCCCTTGAAAAGTCATTTCGAGTGTTTAAACTTTTCAACTTTTGAAAAATTGCAAAAGGTCAAAAATCACAAAAACTTTGTTTTCAAAGTTAGTATTTTTTCCTGCATGTGTAGGAGTGTTGATTTTCAACGCTCTTGCATCTTGTTTGCAAATTGCATTAAGGGATGTAGTTGTGCTGATTTTCAGTGCAACTACACTCCTTGTTTCATACAAGTGTCATTTAATGCACTCTTAATGTGATTTTTAATAGGTTTTAAATCTATTTTTACCTTTGATTTTATCACTTTGTTTTACATTACTTCAAGTCCGCATACTCCCTGATCTCGTTTACGCATTTGGATAACACAAGCTCTTATTTTTCTAGGGTTTTTCTCATATTTTCTTCCATTTTTCATGGGTTCTGGGTATGTGATCGTCCTCTTTTTTTTTCATCACTTTGTTTGAGAAAATATGTTTAGGGTTTCAGTTAGCGTCATCATTTTTGTTCATTTTCTAGTTTTATTGTTGATGATTGGTTTGTTCTAGGTTTCTTTATTTTTGGGTTTTAGTCTTCTTGTCATTTTCATTCAGGTTTTAAAACCCCGAGTATTGATTATCATTTTCATGTGAACTTTTCATTTTATCACAGTGTGTTTCAGGTTTTAAATCTTGAATCATGTCTTACACAGGCCTCCCTTGCATTACACTATGACAATTAAATACTCCAACCACACCCTAACACCGTTTTGTGCTATTCAAGGTTTAAACCATAAATGGCATCCAAAACACACCATTCATGTGACTTGAGTTTTGAAACCTGCTTCACATTGCTCAACAATGAAATGTCTAATCCAAGAAGCATGCAGAGTGGGGTTTATTTACTGCCTTAAACCTATTGTAGACACTAAATATTGACCACTTTAATTTGGTCAATTTACCCCCAATTTGACTAATGTCATATCCTCTATATTAATTAAATAATACCCTATTATTTAATTAATATACATTATCCCTTATCCTTTCATCCTAATTTATTTCTTCTATCATCTTTAAATCCTAGCCTAAAGTAAATAATTACCTTTAATTATTTACTCCCATCCATTATCCCTTTTCCTCTAAAGAATTAAATAAATAATCTATTTATTTAATTCCCCTCATGTCACATCCTCCATAACCATTTTCTAATCCTGATTAATTTGCATAATCCTAGATTAAGGGTGTGCACATTCCTAATCCTTGATTAGGGAAGTGTCACATCCTCCATTATATGCAAGTGGATCATTAATCCTCATTACCCACCTAATCATTTGCCTAATCCCTCACTTACAAAACCTAATAATTGATTAGCTATCCTAACCTACCCTTTGGTCAACTCTCCCCATCCCCAAAGGAATTTTTAATTCCTTTTTGTCTTCCCAAGGTCCTTTTGAGGAATTTTTAATTCCTCTCCCATCTCCCAAGGAATATTAAATTCCTTTTCTCTTTCCAAAGGATTATTAAATTCCTTTTATCATTTCCATGCACATTAAAAAGGAAATTTTAATTCCTTTGGTCAACTTTTGATCTCAACCCTTGATCCCTTGCCTTCTTTCAATCTCCACTATCCATTCCATCTCCCTTGGATAAATGACTAACACGTAGTTATTTTGGCTCTCAACCATTCTCAACCATTCACAAGCATTCAACCATTCCAACCACAATCTATCATTTGCATAATCTCAATTTCTCAAGCCTTCAATCACCACAACCATCTTGCATCCATCTTGTGACCAAATCAAGAAAAATCAAACCGTTATGCTGTCAAAATCGATCTACGAGCACACATATCAAGCCATCAAAAAGGGAAAACAAACTCATGAAGCTCAAACAAGGTAATATTTTGGTATTTTATTTACAAGTTTGAGTTTCATCTTAAGCCCAATCTTGAGTGTTGTCTTTGGTTTTTTATCTCTTGCTTGAGTTTATTTCTTGCATTTTAGATGGGGTAAAAACACTGCACACATTTCTAGCACGCCCAGTGGGACCCACATCATGGGTCTATACTTTCACGTTTTGCAGGTTCAGATTTTACACGCAAGGGCGAATTTTCCCTGACGGGCGAACCTGCCTGTTACAAAGCTGAATCTGTAATCAACAAAGGTGAATGTGAATTCACCCTTTCTTGAAAAGGGGTGAATCTGACTTGAGGGGTGAAGTTTCTTGTAGTAGAGGTGAACTTGCAGTGGTCTCCAAAAAATAGGCGAGAGCAATCTAGTTACAGAGGTGAAAGTGAATACACCCATTTTTCTAGAACATGCGACTCCAAATTCACCCATCTTCCTAGACGGGCGATTTTGATCAGTAGAAACAAGTGATTTTGACTCACATAGAGGTGAATTTGAGGTATCCTCGAAACTTAATTTCTCAATTTTTAGCTTTGATTTGGTTTCAGTTTTAGGGACTAATCCGCTAACTCATCTATTTGTGAGTGTGCCTTTTTACTAACGATTTGTGCAGCTTGTCCCTCGTTCATCCAAGACCGGTGGTGGAAAATATTGACTTATTTTCTACAGGTCAATCGGTCGAAGACCCCTTTAGTTAGTCTATCTATTGATTTCCATACTAGCTAGGCACACACAAATTAATTAAAGGGTCAATATACTTTGTTTGCTGTGCTTGGGAGTAAACTATTGACGTATCCAATCCCCTTGTGCCTTTTGGCGATCTTGGGTGACAAGAAATCGTAGTTTGCTCTAGTCTAGTCCAGTGTACCCAGGAGGTGCTAGTGCATCTAAGCTCTCCCCTTGTGCTACGTGCAAGCCTGGGGACCAGCCGAAACATCTAGTATCTTCTTCATTTAGTGGGACCTGCCTGGGATTTCATCCCCCAGGGGACAATTCGAACCACGTGTTACTGACAGGGTATATAAAGGGGGGAGAGCTAAGGCTATACCCCAATCTAGTCATGTTGTGTCTAGTGAAGCGTCGAAGATAGGGTGACACCTAGATAAGATGTGTAGGGTTGGTCCAAGTCTCCAATACCTCGCTGGGGCTCCCAGTCCATGCTTGTGATGGGCTGGTGTTCACAGTTGTTCCTCACATGCCTAGCGTATATTGAGGACACACAAGGTAGCCTTGTTTAACCTAGATAGAGACCTGTGTTTTAGCCACAAAATGGTGTAGTGCAGGGGATGCGCACCATACCCCAAAGTTACTCACTACGTACTCCCTTGGGTTGAGATAGAAATCATTGTGGTGGAATATGATAGTCCTCGAGAGAGAATGTGAAGGTGAGCCTGTGGCATCTGTTGATGAGATTGTGCCACTGGAACGCTAGCTATCCACCCTCGCAAGAAAGGGTGATCCAGGGAACCACCTCGGTATCACAGAGTATTAATCTTGGGTTTTCCGCTCAAGGTGGTGGGCCTACATCAAGTTTGTAAACCCTTATCACTAATTTTAGGATTATGTTGCCTGGTGTGTCTTTATTGTCGATACTAGTGCTTATTTTCAGTTGAGTGAATCCAACCTTCCTGTCTATTTTTTGCTGTGTTTTCTATCCTTTGCCACAATTTACCCCTGCCCTCATAGGTGAATTTTCTTCTTACAAAGGTGAATTTTCTTTTGTGGATAGGCTATCCTACCTTGTAAAAGGGTGATTCCACATCTGAGTCTAGTCAAGTCATTCTTTTGGGTGATTTCATCTTTGTTAGAGGTGAATTTGCTTGTGGGTCCCTTTCTTGGGCGACCCCATGTCTGCATGTTCCTTGGATAAGCGAGTCTGTGTCCATTCCTTACCTGTCCTCCCTAGAATAGGTGAATTTTTTCTCCTCCTTGGGCGAACTTGCTCTCCACAGGGGCGAATCCACATCTAGTTTGAGTCTCTCCCCATCCTACACCTCTTAGAATAGGAAAACTTGTTGTCCGTAGGGGCGAATTTGTTTTCGCCTGTGTCATTGTCATCTGTATCATCCAAGTATTAGGCGAATTCGTCTATCCGATAGGTGATCCTGTTGTAGGTGAATCTGTTTCCTATCCGTACACCTCAAGTAATAGGAAAGTTTGTTTCAGTGTAGTGCCCTCCGGTTGCGGTTGTCACTGATGTCAAGTAAGTTGTTGTTGGTAATGTCATGTCGATGTGGTGATTTATTAATTAATTTAATTATAAGGTTACCTGTTTTATTTGGAATTAAATAAAGAATTAGATTCAATAATAAACGTTAATTTAATTATCTTTGGGAGTTTGTTATTTAGAGTAATCAGATTGGATGAGGAAAGGTAATTATTATTTAATGATTAAATTCGATTAATAAATTTAAAAGTGAGAAAATATTAAAATTGTAGTTAAGTTTAAATAAATTAAGGTGAAAGTATTTATTAAAATAAATATATTTTTGTAACTAAAAGAAAGATTAAATTATTAAATATTTATTAAATATTAATAGTTGATTTACTTGGTTCATATATTAAAGAGTCAATTATAAAATAAAATGATAATGGGAGTAATAAATGATAATAAATAAATTATTTTGTAGCATTGTAATTAATAAATAGTATTATGAAAGTTGAGTCATGAATTTGATTAGTAAATTGGGGTATGCCTTACAAAATTAATCTGCTTGTGGACGGATATAAGTAATAAATAGCAAAATTTGCGGAAAAAGAAGTAGGCGGGTCTATTCAGTTTCAAATTCTCAAATTAGAAGAGGCGTTAGATTTTTATAATGGAAGTTAGTTACTTTTAAAGAGAGAAAATATGGGCGGTTCCTCTTCTAGGGGGGATGCAAAACTGAATTGGAGATTCTTGCCGTTATCATCTTTTTGGAAAATTCTGGCAAGGGAGTTCTAGAAGTAGGTTCTTTTGGAAATTCTGGATTTGGGGGCTTAGAGTGTTGGAAAAATTCGGAAGAAAATTGTGATGGCTGCAAAATTGGAGAAGGGATCTCTGCAACAATCTCCAGCCCTGTTAGTCGTTTTAATCAGGTTCCTCTGCTCATACCTTACTCCTTTCCTTAATTTTGCAACGAAATGATTTGTAAAAGAAAGTTTTCAATAAACTGGAATAAATTAAAGAATCAACCTTTATTGAGTTAGTAGATCTTGGCATTTGAAATTGTTTGGGATATATTTGAAGTCCTCGATCCGTCTTTTATAGCTTTATTCTTCTTCTAAGGGGTTTTGATTTCGAACTAGTGTCTGCCTCAAATATTAGCCCACATCATTACTAGTCTGGGCATCTAACTCTTCCTCTGTATGGAATGTAATAGTTTTTCTATAAAAATAAATTTTTTTTGATCTTCTCTCAAACACCGATCTCTGATTTTAAATATTTATTGATATTTTAAGAAATCTGTTTGGGATGGCTGGGCATTGCTCTTAACCTCTAGTGCAGGCCATATTTTGAATCTGGCAATTACCCTGTCGCCTTCTCATACAAAGCCGATTTCTTCAACCTTGAGTTTGTCTTCCTTGTGTAAGGAAGCGATCTGTTTCCTACCCAAAAAGCTTGAACCGTTTTATGGCTATCAATCCAACTGCATCCTGGTATCTCTTTAAATTCCTCTATCCTTCTTGCTTTGTTTTGGCGCAAGCAGTTAGGAGGCTAGCCAAGGTTGTGTAATCGAGCTTTACACCTGCCAATTGCGTTTGCTTGAAATTTTCCTAAGTATTGTCATCAAATCCATTTTGTGCATATTTTGCAACCATAGCATTTCATGAGATCACATTGCTCAGAGGTGTGCTTCAAATAGAACACGCGCCCTGTCTATGCTTCCTTCATTCTGCATTCATGTCTTCCAGAGCATTGGCAAGGTCCTCCAGCAGTAGTATCCACCATGACTGTCGCTTCTCCATTTCTCCCTCACTGGAAATAACCTTTCTCTTCCCCAATTTAACGTATTGCAGCCTGAAAATAAGGCTTTGACGGGAGCTTTTAGAGCATTATTATTAAAAATGAAAATTACGGCTAAGATCCTTATGAGCACATTTAAGTTTGAAATGAAAATTACGGCCAGGTTCTATTTATGGGAACATTTAGGTTAACATATTGATAATTTTATAAGCTTCACCTCCTCTTTTCAAGCATTGGATACCTAGTAGAAAATTCAAATGGACGCAATATTTTATCATATCCTTAATCAAAACTAATAACTTAGGAATGTCGTGGGATTAACTTTTGAAACGTGTTACCTTATGCAGAATGTGTCTCCACGTATATGACTTAAAATACACTAAGAAAAAGAAGAGTAATAAATTAAGGTAATATCTAAGGCTCTACGTATCCCCATGGAAGTTCTTTTTTTTTCCCAACCTTGAATCAATAAATTCCATGTTCTTTAAATCCTCTAAAAAAAAATAGAAATCCCACTTCATGGGAAGGAGTGAAATATTAATTAAAAATGTAGAGAGGAAAATATATATATAGAAAAGAAATAAAAGAATTGAGGATAGGTATAAATGGAGCATCTTTAGGAAAAAGAAATTTCCTTTAACTTTAATTTGGTAGAATAAAATGATGTGTATATTTGTATATGATAACCTTTATCCTTCTAATTTTATAATTGTTTTTTTTTAAATAATTAAGATATACATATAGAGAATATTTATTGTTCTTAGATATATAAGTTTAATTAAACAATTTAATCAGTAATAGTTAAACATGAGTAAATAGACATAAAATAATAATCATATGACTTAGACTTCCTTTTAAGATCTATTTCTATGACATTCTTATTTAACTCTTTGGCTGGTATTCGATTAATTGCGTATGAAGTTGAGGATTGTTGCATATATTCCCTAATGGTATTTGAAGTCTTTTCCTCCCAGCACAGTGGTCTTTGGCCATCGTTGTCTCTAGAATGTAATGCCATCCCATTCATTATATTTCATTTGACTGCGCTTTTGATTCCTTTTGACATGTTGTTTAAGAATCACTAATTAGGTAAGGCATTCTTATCTGTTCTTTCGATAGTTTTGTTGTCTCACTGCCATTTGATGGAATATATCACTAGTTTCTTTATATATTCATTTTTTTTGCTCATTATTCTTGCTGCATTATACCTTAATTGGTATTAATACCGCTATCGCCCATATCAAATAATCGATATCACTGCCTTGTCTTATACAAATAAATAAATATGTTGTGTGTAAATTTATTTAGATAAATTTAAGATTTTAAGTGGTGAGTTTTAATATGTAGTTTAAGTAATTAGAGTATTGTACTATTATCATTTTAAAGTATAGACAATTGGTCTTAAGTGGTTTTCGCAATTAATTTAAATATTGGAAGTGAGTGTTGAGTTAGTAGGATGAAAGGAAAGTGGAAATAATGTTTTGGACATAAGTAGTTATGAAATAATAATGGGTTAACTACCCAACTATTAAGTAGTCTTCAATTATGTTGATAGATGAAAGGAGAAATTTAAATGTATGGGCATGGTTAGAGATTGATTAGGGTATTCTTGAATTGGATAGTCTATTGGTGAAATGGGATTTTAATCTTTTGAAAATTGACTTCCTTTATATTCATTTAATGGTTGATTTGTAAGTCCTCTTTATGGATACTTATTTAGAATCTTGAGATGGTAATTGCTTTAGTCATTAAGTAGGTTGGTTTCTTTTATTTGGAACTGCGGATAGATAATTGTTGTTATTGCTATGTTGCTGATTTTATGAAAATGATTTGTGTACCACTATAAGGGGGTTCTTGTGAGGAGAAAATTGAGGTCTCCCGTGGAATACCTAGTCGGTGGCTTTTGGTTTTATTAAGTGATTTTGTTGAATTAAAGGTTGATTTTCTTTTGCGTTTCCCTATTTGAGGTGACACCATTGTTGATTTGTGATTAGTGTCTTATGGCTTAAAAACTTCAGATTATATCTTCACTTCGCAATATTGTGATATCCTTAAATGTTGAGAATGATTGATCTTTAAAATAAGGTTCTTGTTAGATTGTTCAAGTTACTTCTTATTGAATGAATGGATATATTGTATTAGCATGTGTGGTTTTATGGATCCTTTCGATGTGACTTTTCGTGAGTTGATTTTGAGTTGGGAATTTTCTCTCAATTAATGTATGTTGTTATTCGTTGGGAACCCATATGTTTTCTTTTGGTTCTTTACCCTAAGTTGTAAATCGGTTAATGTTATCTTTGTCATGATTGATGATTCTGCTTAAGTTGTTAATGAGCCAAATTGAAAAGTTCTTTGAGTTATGGGTATTCCGAGAGGAGAAAATAGAGGTTTCCCTTGGATCTCCAATTTAGTTCATATCAAGGTTGTTGATGTTGTTTGAATGGAGTTGTTGATCTGATTTTGGTGTATTCACTCATTATATGTAAATTTAAAATAGGTCTTTGAGGTCTTGCAATTATTGTTGTCAGTTCTTTGATGGGGAAACCCTAGTGTAAACTTTTTGAGAGTCTTCTAGAGGCTTGTTTTTATGGTTGGTCAATGTTCTCTCTTTATGTGCCTTTGATGTGGCAAGTGCTTTGGTATTTGGATTTTGAAAAGGGTTGTATGAGAATTGTAAGATTGTGATTATGTGTTTATAGCGAGATGGGTAATGCCTCGCATGTTTCTCTATTGTGATCTAATGTTCTTGTTATGTGGTGCAACCCTTGGAGTTTGGTTTTTTATGCTTTGAGTGTCTAGAGGGAGTGGCTCTAAGTGGGTGGTCGGCGCACAAAGGGGCGCCAGGATAGCCCTCGTTAGAGTGAATTTAATAAGTGATAATTTAAATAATTAACTAGGGGTGGGTAGAATCACATTAAAAAGATAATTGATGCCTCATCCGCCTTTTAGTGCTATCACAGGCTAAAGGGGACTGAGAAGGCCGTGGTTGGCAAGATCGTTGCCTTGTCTTCATGAAAGGTTAATGGTTCCGCATGAGCAACCCTATGGGGCGGTTCCTTGAGATAGGTAGCCTGGATAACCATAGATGGAGGCGGCTCCTAGCGCTTGGTTGTCTGGATAATCCGTCAGTAGATGGAGGCGGCACCTTGCAATAGGTAGTCTGGAGAATCTATGTTAAGCCATGCGATGACACTCTCCTCTAACACTCCTTATTATGTTGCTACTTTAGAAATCCTCTGGAAGTGGTCCTTTGTCTTGAATTGATGGAACATAGTTGTTTGAATTGATTTATGGTTTTACCCTATTTTATCTATGGTGTATTCTATGGTCTTGTATAAATCTTGTTGATGTTTGGGTTTCGACCTTGTACTCTTATGGTACTGTGATATGATGTAATTGTACTGGTTAATTGCAATTTGGAATTGTATTATATTTATTAATTCAGTTTGAATTGGAAGTGTTTCATGATTATCCTGTGGTTACTTGTTTACTGGTTATTGCTTTGATTTATGTGATGAGATTTATGACTCTTGGATGTGGTTGATTATGTCATTGTAATTCCTAAGTGTTATGATACTTTTGTATGACGTTGAGTCTTGTGGTTCCCTGTTGGATGTTCTTGGTTGAGGTCTCTTTCTTGTTAGCTCCTAGCATGGGGGGTGGGTCTTCGGACTCACATGGTCGGGTGGAACGTGCTAAGCACCCCATTGGGTCCCCAGTCGAGGATCGAGAGGTGCGGATTGGTGCTGTTGCGACTCCAGAGTTGTATCTGTCTTGGAATCAGCTATGATATTGTGCATCATGTTATCTTGTTGTATGGTTTCCGTTCATGATTGGAAACACTTTGTATCATTGTACTTCTTGAACATTGTACTGAATGTAATATTGGCCATGGCAGTTGTTATTCAATGTGTTATGTTAATCATGCATATGTTGTATTTATGTGCAGATGGCTTCTTATCAATGAATTTTTCATGTATGTGTTATATTTGTTATTGTTAATGATTATATCTTTGGATTTTATTCTTTATTGATGTTGTATGGATCTAAGTTGCATAATGACTCTTCGTGTACCCCAAGGATGTATGTGTTAATGAATCTATTAAATGAAATTCATGTTATGACTTAATGTGTATTACATGTATGTTATGTTAACTTAAAAAATAAATTATGCAATTATTGTTTTATTGTCCTTTGGGGTTAGCGGTTACACCTAGATAGGTGATTTTGATTATGTCCATACATTTTAAGATATAGGCGATCCTGCATCCCAGATAGGCGATTTTGAAAATCAAGTCTACCTGTTCCCCTTTTAGTACTCAAGAGGTTTAGGCGATCTTGTGTTCTATAGAGGTGATCCTGTCTGACTATTAGGCGATCCTATCCCTAGATAGGAAAATTTGTCTCGCTAGTTTTCCCGTTTCTTATGGCTCCTGTGGGAACAGGTGAACCTGAGTCCCATAGATAGGCGAAGTCACTTAACACAGAGGTGAATCCGTGGTCCTTAGATAGGCGAAGTTGTCACTTGGAAGGGCGAATTTTCCCAAAATAGAGGCGATTACACTCTATTCTTGGGAGAATTTTCTCCCATCCAAAATATAGAGAGTCAACCCTTCGTGTCACGATTAGCCTATATCTTCCTCAGTATGAAACCGTAGTCCAATCATTTTTCCTCTACATATCTATCTCCAAATGATCACTTTCATCTCATCAATCCTCGTGAATCTATCCAAACATCACCCCCTTTGAGAAAGGAGTCAACTAAACCTATCCTTCATTCATCCAACAATCATCCTCATTATTTTAGCTGTATCCTTGAGCTTAGGAATCCATCCCATCATATCCCCCAATCCAATCATGATATGAGCTTCAATCGAATCCTAATCTCAGCTTAATTTACATCCCAATTTGAGCTTTAGTCCACCCACATCTAAGATCTTTTGATATCGAAACAAATCTTAAGATCCCTTCTTCCATGTTCTTCTAATCCATCCTATTTATCTTTTCATCATCTTTTCTTTTCTTCTAATCATCTATTCCCATCTTTTAAATCCAACATCATGAATCCTTATCCTCCATCAGTGTAACCAAAAATAGTAGTCAAGGGGAATCCTAATTATGTTGATGATGATAATGAAAATATTGTTGATCAAGATGAGTATGATATAGATCCCCTTTATGCTATTATTACTAGCAAGCTTTCCCCAACCATCTTCCAAAATACAATCACTCCTTTGAGCTATCCTATCACCCCTTCATCCACATCCACTAGCAGTCCTTATGCTACCTTTGATAAGGAATATCCATTATCTTCTCCATCCACATATCCATCTTACCCGTCATCCACATCTCTCTCTTATCCATCCCATTGCTATTAAAAGCACTTTGGATGCCAAAGTAAAAATATATAAATCTAAACATCCACATGAATCTAAAGCTCCTCATGTCCCCTTAAAAAGACATGTTGAAGAAAAGAGAAATCAAATCCAAAATCCAAATCAAATCCACAGGCCACAAAGGTCCACCAAAACAAGAATCAAAACCATGTGGATCCCAAAGAAAAAATATGCAATGCCTTCAAATGAAAAATTTGTAATAACATCCAAATTTGATAATCCAAAAAATAATGATTCATATCCTTCATCTCCTAAATCTATTTGGGTCCTTATGTCCCAAAATTTCCTATCCGAACTCCTCCATTAGCCCCACACTCTTCATCCATTAATCCTCCTATCCTTTCACATCCACCACCATATGCACCAATGTTGGTCTTGAAATCATTCCCCCATCACACATCCACTCCATCATTCCATCCATACACTTTCCCACATCCCATCCGTTATCCCACATATCTCCCACATCAAATCCCTCTAATCCATTCCTTTGCATAATCCATCCATCCTAATAAGGTTGTACCAACATCCAATAGTCATTTCACACATGGGCTCTTATTGCCTCATATAGAACTTGATGCTTGATTCCATCTATCCCCTTTATCACATGTCTTCTAAATCCACTTATTTGTATCCCTTTCCTTATCCATATCCATTCACATACTATCCACAAAAGTCAAAAAATTCAAAAAGGTCAAAAAAGTCAAAAAAAAAAGTAAAGAGAAAAAGTCTTCCAATAGTGAAAACTTAGCAAACAAACGCCTTGGATAAGTACCATGATGAAAACCTGGAAAACAGGCATCATGTGTAAATCCACCATCCAGTTTACTTCCACAATTGGGGGCAATTGCATTCCCTTCATCCATCTCCTCCATCCCCCCTATCTTTCACATCCTACCTGTCATATCCCATTTATCCCAATCCCTCCATCCTCCTGTTGATCCTGATTTAAAGATAGGGGAAAACATATATATACATTCTTTGGACACCTCTTGGCATACATTCCCTTCATCCATACACTATCATATTCCTTGTCCACCCATCACACTACCATCCATCTACCTTCTTTATCCATGTATCCTATCCACATCCATCTCAATCCTTTATTCACCCATCCTCATATCTTCCATCCCTCTTGCCTCATCACACATGGCATATCTTAGAGTGGGGAATATCCTTCTTTGTGACATAGTCCTTGGAGAAAACATTCATCCATCTTGTCATTCCTT
Source organism: Sequoia sempervirens (assembly GCA_007258455.2). Taxonomy (NCBI): domain Eukaryota; kingdom Viridiplantae; phylum Streptophyta; class Pinopsida; order Cupressales; family Cupressaceae; genus Sequoia; species Sequoia sempervirens. Next base: position 18,570 of record VDFB02344288.1, read on the forward strand.
CTATACCACTATTGTCACCTTTCCACTCATCCATCCACCGAATCCATTCCATCTTCTAAAATCCTCATTTTCCCATCCATCCATCCAAATAATCCTCCCCCATCTCCTTGTCCTCATCTTCCCTATCCATCAATCCACTTATCCCTTTCATCTCCCCATCCTTACTTGTTTATTCCCCTTTCATCCAAAAATCCTTTTCCTTCTTCCCATCATTATCTTCCCATCCATACATCCACTAATCCTTTTCCATCTTCCCATCCTTATCTTTCTATCTATCCATCATATCATCCCTTCCACCTTCACATCCTTATCTCTCTATCCATTTATCTCTATCCTCATTCTATCTCATAATCCCTTGTCAATTGTATCTAGCTATAGGTTACCCCCCCATGCAATCCAAACCCATACATCCCACTCCTATCTATTTCCCACATCTTGCTAATCTCATATCACTCTTCATTCCTCATCTATCCATCATGCCATCCTCCCCATTCATCTTTTGATGGATTTAATAACTATCCCATTTCTGAGCTTCATGTAACCCACATCTGACATATCAACCATCCTAGATCTGCAAGGTCTATTTGGTCCTGGCATTTGTTCGTCTAGTCATTGTCACCCATCCATGTGTTCATTGTCGTCTTTCTGCTTTTATCCATGGTTAGTCGTTAGTCTTTTATTGAACTATGAGGGCTCTGTGCTTTCACGTAGGAAAGGCTAATCTTTGATTGGCCCTCGAGCCCCTAGGTATTTCAGGTGTTTCGTGGTCCTATGTTGTGTCGTCAAGTATGTCCCCATCCAATTGGTTTTTAACTAGCAAAATCCATTAGTATCTTGAGGTCCAATCAGTCTCAAGTATCCTGAGTCATGTCGATCACCTGATTTATTCTCCATCTTTGGTCTTAACAGGATGTATCCTTCCTAAATTAGACTGCATCAATCCCATCCACCCTTTTGATCCTATGACAAGGGACATTTAAAATTTCTTGTTATCTTTTGATGTTTTTGGCATTTTGTTTATCATTTGAGCTTCCTATTATACCTTTTATCAGGGTTTCCACGATCCATCATATCATGGTGCGCTTTGATGGGTAAACATAGGGGCATATCTTGATTTTCTATGTGTTCTTGTCTTCTTGGTTGTCCCATGCAGTACCCACCAAGATCCCCGTGATCTTGTGTTACGCTGGGGCATCCTTTGTGTTTGTGGTTTTACAACATTGGCCCTACCAAATCCCTCATGAGTTTGGGATGTTGGACTAACCTTTTGTTTGTTGTGTCAGTCCCATGCATGTGATATAGAGTTACCTTGGTTCCTGATACCCTAGTGCATACTATCTCATGCTATATCAAATTAAGTGCTCATTACATGGCAGCATAACGCATAACAATTAACTTGCTTGATTTGGTTACTATCCATTCATCCTTCATCACTCTCCTCATCTCTCTATCCTATCCATTTTCATCACCCCCCCTCCATTCTCATCATATCATCATCTCTTCAATCTACTTAGGATAATATAGATTTGTAATTCTAAGCAACTTCTCTTCCATCATTTTCATTCATTTCAACAATCTCACATCTCCATCCAATCCTAATCCACTCAATCTAGCACAAATCATCTAATAACATCCTTGGTCTTGTTCCCAGCCTTACTACAAGCCTTGATCCAATCAACAACACTCTCATCATCATCATCATCGGGATGCATCCTTCCCTATCCTTTTGTGTTGTTTTGGGATGTATCCTTCCCTCATCAACAACACTTTCATCATCATCATTAGGATGTACCCTTCCCTATCCTTTTGTGTTGTTTGGGATGTATCCTTCCCTCATCAACAACACTTTCATCATCATCATCGGAATGTATCCTTCCCTATCTTTTTGTGTTGTTTTGGGATGTATCCTTCCCCCATCAACAACATTCCATCCATCATCAATCCATTTTGGCTTGTATCTTGACTGGGGAAACATCACATTTGTCCTCAAATCCATTTGAGCTTGCTTACTTCTCATCTTCTCCTTTCATTATCTGTTCCTCCTCTCGCATCACCTCATACATTTCAAGAGCACACCCGTGTTCTCTTGAACCCGCATGTCCTCTCGAGGGGGCATCCTCAATCCCTAATCTTTATTCCCATCATCTTTCCTCCTAGTCACTCCTTTAAATGATTGGGGCATCTTTCACAATCTAACCATCTTCTTCCAGTTTCTATGTTTTAATATTCTTTGAAATGATGCTACTTCGTAACACCATCTCAAAGAGGGGAAAAATGTAGACACTAAAAATTGACCACTTTAATTTGGTCAATTTACCCCCAATTTGACTAATGTCATATCCTCTATAGTAATTAAATAATACCCTATTATTTAATTAATATTCATTATCCCTTATCCTTTCATCCTAATTTATTTCTTCTATCATATTTAAATCCTAGCCTATAGTAAATAATTATCTTTAATTTTTTACTCCCATCCGTTATCCCTTTTCCTCTAAAGAATTAAATAAATAATCTATTTATTTAATTCCCCTCATGTCACATCCTCCATAACCTTTTTCTAATCTTGATTAATTTGCATAATCCTAGATTAAGGGTGTGTACATTCCTAATCCTTGATTAGGGAAGTGTCACATCCTCCATAATATGCAAGTGGATCATTAATCCTCATTACCTACCTAATGATTTTCCTAATCCCTCACTTACACAACCTAATCATTTATTAGCTATCCTAACCTACCCTTTGGTCAACTCTCCCCATCCCCCAAGGAATTTTTAATTCCTTTTTGTCTTCCCAACGTCCTTTTGAGGAATTTTTAATTCCTCTCCCATCTCCCAAGGAATATTAAATTCCTTTTCTCTTTCCCAAGGATTATTAAATTCCTTTTATCATTTCCATGCACATTAGAAAGGAATTTTTAATTCCTTTGGTCAACTTTTGATCTCAACCCTTGATCCCTTGCCCTCTTTCAATCTCCACTATCCATTCCATCTCCCTTGGCTAAATGACTAACACTTAATCATTTTGGCACTCAACCATTCTCAACCATTCAACCATTCCAACCACAATCTATCACTTGCATCATCTAATTTCTCAAGCCTTCAATCACCACAACCATCTTGCATCCGTCTTGTGACCAAATCAAGAAAAATCAAGCCGTAATGTAGTGTCGAGGTTTTTTCCCAAAACTGCATACTTCAGACCTTCAAAGATGTAGGTCGAGGTTTAGGCCTCAAACGACATCAATTTACCATTGGCTTCCCAAGATGTAGGCTAGGGTTTAAACCTCGACCAACATATCAAACTTTTGATTGCAAAGATGTAGGTCAGGTTTTAAAACCTAACCTACATCCTTGATAGCCATCCCACTATGCATGCAAAAGTAGGCTTTTTTTACACTTAAGCACTTGGAAATTTTACCAACCCATGGGGTGGGATTTTTCCCCACTCTTACATTAACTTTCCCGAACTCATGTAGGAGAACATAAATTTTGTGCTCTTGCACCCAAAGTGTAATATCACTATACAAGCACTTAATTTTTCTCTACCTCTGCACCCAAACTATCAAACCACTTGCAATATCTTAGTTTTTCAACACCATTGCATCTGAACTACCAAAACACTAATAGCTCAATTTTTTCCCACCACTGCATAGAATCCTATAAATTTTCTTTAACATTGGGAAATATGAAACTTCTTTTTGCAGTTGCTCTCACATGCTATTTTAGGAATTCATGCTTGAATTCTTGAAAGGGTATGAGAAATTTACTTTCCATACAGTTGCTTCACAAATGTTTGATCTGTCTCCAAGCAAGAAATCCATGAAGTTCAAATATCAAGGGGTTTTTCAACAAACTCTGTTGCTTCAAACATTGATGAGATAAAAGACACATAGATAGGACATGTTGATATTTCTGAATTTGTGGAGAGGATAAAGAAGCAACTTTTGAATTTATGCATGGTATGTGTTGTGGAGAGCAATATTTAATTGGTGGTTGTATTTCTAGTCGCGAGAAAAATCTTGAGTTTGTTCTAGCAGTAGAAACTCATTATCACAAGGAATCCAGAAGTGTCAGGGATCTTGATGGTAATGTGATCATAAGACTAGATGTAGATTTATTCGACACGATCTTTCAATGTTTGAGCATTAATGTGTATTCTAATCTTACTATTGAGAATACACAAGTTCATTATGATAAGGATCCAAAAAATTGTAAGAAGGAAATTAATACAAGGTTGTTAAAGAACCCAAGGCCAAATATTTCAAGATGGCCTAAGAGCTTTCCTCATAGTGATGTCGTCGAGGAAGTAAATGACTTAATTATCCTTCTCAGTAGCGTAAATGGATTGCCTAACTCTTCCAATTTTCAAGAGTGGATGTACTTTTATATTCATGTTATAAGGAAGAGGAAACAACATATATTTTTGGGTTAACAAATAAGTGATGCAATTCGTGATCAACTCATAAAGGTGCCCACCTCATTGAGATTTTATATGGCTTCATACTTGGTCTATGTTACTGCATCAATGAGGAACTTCCCAGGTTTGACATCTAAGGGTGATAGGAGGCATGTTCCAGTTTATCAATAATACTCCTAGTTGACCCTAAAGAAAAGTAGTCAACATTTTAGAAGGGTCAATGATGCTTTCTTTTCTCCATATCTCTATATGTTTGACAAAGAAATTGAGAAAAGGAGAGTATCTAATGAAGCATGGGAAGTGGTTGATAAATTTGGCTATATTTTCCTACAATTTCCCACCTTCACATACATTCAAGTTGGGTGCTTCGTCAGATATCCGTATATGCTTCCAAGGCATCTGAGTGACAAGATAGTCCTCATGGAGCTATGTAGACAGATCATGGTAGTTCCAGACAAGCAGAATCTTACAAGCCATGGTTCAAGTTTCCTCTCACAATAGGTAGGTACTCTATCACAACATCTCCCAAAGCTAAAGCCATGGAATTAGATATGCAATGGATCACGATGAATACATACAAAAGGATACCTAACTTCGACTATAGAGGAATGAAAGATAAGCTCAAGAAGAGCTATTACCATGTACACAAAGTGGAGGACATATGGATAGAATGTAGGAAAAAGGAGGATATAAGGAAGCTGGACTATTTCCGACTTACCTTAGAACATATTGTAAATCTAAATCTAGTAGACATTCTAGAAGACATGGAGGATGAAGATAACATCTTGGATCTTGTTTATGAGAGCAATAATATTGTTGAAACCCATCTTCCTCCCATTCAGTGGTCAAAGAAGGAAGTGATTTCCATTAGGGAGAGACTCCAATCCATTCTTGCTAAAAATAACATTTGGTTATAGGAAAGGGGCATAAGATTGAAGAATTTTAACACCAAATATGAGGGAGAAGAAATAGAGGGGCATGCTAGAAAAAAGGTAGAAATTAAAACAAAGAATAAGAGTGATGTGACAGGTACAGGTAAAACCCTAAGCCTAAGATCAAATTCATAATGAAGGGGGTAAGAGCAAAGATGCAGAAGGGCCATCAACTCACATAGAAGAGGTGTCAGCTCAAGTTGAAGAACAAGAAAAAGAGAGTCTAGATGAAGAAGTACAAGATTATTCCCATGAGGATGCTCCAAAAAACTCTCCAATGTATTCTTCCCCTATCATTACCACTTTTCCATTTCCCACTCCTCATGTTGTTTCAATTGAACAACCTTTTCCCTTTGCCACTATTGTTGTTGCTACTGTTATTTCCCCTACCATTTCAATTCAATCAATTTATTCATCCCCAAAATTGGGGTCTATTTTTGATAGTCCTAGGAATAATTTTGAGAATATTTTTGGCTTCTCACCCAATTTTCCAAGTTTCTCTTCTCCTTCTTTTGGTATGTCTACCCAATCTAAGTTAGATAAGTTTATGGCTGAAACTGCACAAAATATGCCAAGTGTGGAAAATACCTAAAGCTGTTCAAACTGACACTCCACAACATGTGACTACCACCATTGTAGGTGCAACAACATCCAATCAAACCATGATGATAGGTCCTAGAGAAATTTCTTCTCCTCTTCCCCCTTGGTTGGCCTCATAGACATCAAAGAGAAAGAAGAAAGCCGTCTCTCCTAAAAACTTTGATTTTGGTCAGTTGGTGTCAGTAAGGAAAAAATCTACAAAGAAGACAATGACTCTCTCAAGGGTGTTAGTAGTTAAAGTAGGATACAAATATGTTGAGGCTGCACACCCTCCCCTAAGTAAAACTGTAGAAGAGATAGACTTGCCTGATTATTCTATCACAATGGTAGAACTTGGAAAAAGAACACATGAAAGTGAAAAAGATGATCCACAATCAACATTGGCTTCTCTAATTGAGAAGTTTGATCAAGAAAAGAAAGTAAAAGATCAGTATAAGGATAGGGTTGAACATCTCACCTCTATACTTCAAAATATTACTCAATCTTCTGAGTCTATCGAGCCTGTTGGTACAAGAATTGAAGACCCTATCATTCAAAAGGTTGAAAGGACACATGTACGGGGAAAAGAAGTTACATAGTGGATTGATAGGATTTTGGATCAAGGAAAACAACTACTAAAATATTTTGAGGAAGGGATTAGCAATATGAGAAATGTAAAGGAAAAATTGACTCAAACCATTGACACACTTTCCTAGAATAAACAAGAAATGGAAAAAGTCTTGAAGCTTGGAAAAAGATGAAGGAACTCAAACTTGATATGCTAGAGGAAATTGGGACAATTACCAATAGAGAAATATTTGTTAGCATACGGGAGACCCTGAAGTATAAGTTGAATGTAATCAGTGATTTAATCAGAGATTTATAGGAAACTCAGGAGGTTGGTGAAGACAAAAGTTTAGATCTCATCACCAGAATAAAAAAGCTACCTTGTCGAGTGCTTGATGACAACCAAGAAGTTCTTCCCTCTGAAATAGTTATCCAAGCGTTCACATCATCAATACAAAAAAGAGTTTGAAGATGAATATTTTTTTGTTAGCTTCTATTGGTAGATTGGTGGACATTTAGCTCACTTTGGATAACCTAAAGGTAGTAGTGGAAACACACTAAAAAACATGCATCATCATTGAAGACTTGATTAAATGGGTTCTCACCGTCTCTAGTCATACTACTGGACCGGATAACTCAGAAGTCCAAACGACATTAAAAAAATATGAAGACTTCTTGGAAAATGATGGTGAAGAATGAAGGAACATGCATGTTCCATACAATTTATTTTCAGTTTTTTCCCCTTATGCAATATTGCAAACACTTAAACAGTCCTGATTGATACTATGCATCTAATTTTGATGAACTAACACCATTTCTTCCTAAATCACCCCGAACTAACCAGTTAATTAAATAATCAATATTATTTGGTTAAATTCATCAAATTCAACTATTAATCAAATAATTAATTTTATTAGATTAATTCACCCTTCTTCAAACTAATATTCATCATATTTTTTTTTAGACTGCAGGAATCGGGTAGCACGACCCCATATAAATTGCAGTGCACTTGGTAAACTTTTTAACGTGATCGGCGACGTTGGTGCAACATGCCCTTCGGTACCACGGGGGTGGGGGAGACTAGACCTCATGACCAACCTCCTGCAAAAGGAAAGATTTAGCCAACCAAGCTAGGGCCCCAAACCTAATATTCATCATATTTAATTAAATCAAATCATTTAATTAAATTCCCCTAAGTCCTCTTATTTGATTAAATCAATCAAATCAAATGTCACAATCCCCTAATCCATTCCAATTAATTAATTCTGAATTAATTAATCTTAAATCACCTTCTAATCACCATTAATAAATCCTTCAGATTTTAACACCTCAAGAGTTAAATCAACCCATGGTCAACTAACCAAGTTGCACACAAAAATAATTTCTATTAATTATCTAATTCCTCTATTTATCCCCACAAAGGCATATTCCAAGGAATATTCCTCCCAACCACCTCCTCATTCAATTTCCCTCCAAAGGTTTCAAAAACTTATCACATCCTCAATAAATTCTCTTACATTTTCAATAAATCCTCTTAATCCTCTCACATCTCCAACCACTTTCAATAAATTCTTCTTACAACCTTTCAAATCCTCAACCATTCTCATTTATTCCTCTTACATCCTCCTTTCTTCAACACATTTCCCAAAATGTGCTCCACTCTCACCCAATAGGATTGTGACAAGTGTCACATTCCTATTGACTCCTATTTTATCCCACATTCACCAATTTCTCTCATTTCTCAACCCTTGAGTTCTATAAATAGAAGCATTCTCTTCACAATATGGATCCACAACTTCATTCATTCTTACTATAGACATTTCACTTCATAGCAATTACCATTTTCATCACTTGTGAGATTATTTTCATCACTTAGCATCAATTTCATACTTAGAATCATCTACAACATTGGAGCTTATCATTGGGATTGGGAAAGAGCTTCTTTCCACATCAAAGGAGAATCAACCCCCCTATGGGATGAAGGTTTGATTGATTTAGACAAGTTTACATGCTTTTGTGTTGTTTATTTCATGTTTTCATCATGTTTTCTTGTCTTTCTTGATTAAGAATCTCATAGGGAGTGTTTTGTTTGGTTTTCTAACATGATTAGAACTTTTTTGTTGTCTCTTGGTAGTTAATTGTAGATTAGACTCACATTTTGGTGCTAGAAGGAGGGCTAACTGTTTTATTTTTACCAATTTTGCTTGAGAATTCTATTTTTTTTTATAGATACAGGGGAGTGATGCCACGTTTGACGAATACGTCGCCTTTGCATACAACATCACATTTTCATACAACACCACATTCACCACGTCGCACTGCCTTTGCTCATTGCTTTCGTGTTGCATTTGCTACAGTGCCACCTCTGTCTATTCTATCTTCTATCTAAATTTTGCTTCTAATAGAGTGTATCTTTTGATTTTGCACCACATATGCATTCTCTGTCCTCTGCAAAGCATTGCCTTTGGTTTTCAATAGAACATCGCCTTTTTTTTCAGTGTCACATTTTCCAGTTGTAGAGCATCACATTCGTTATTGAACATCGCCTTTGTAGGAAAGGAAGAAAAATTGTTTTGGAAACCTAAAAGCATTTTTTAATGCTCTTTGTAATAGCTTAGGCTTTCCAATTTTTCCTTTCATTTTTTTTAGGACCAACTAGAGTTATTTTGGGCTTAAAATTAACAAACAACATAACATTTTTCAAAGTTGGATTAAAATTGAACATTAGGAACTTACTAGACTTTGATTTTGGGCTAAAATTGAACAAGATAAACTCACATTTAGCTTGGTGCTTTAAAAGGAATTCATCTTTACTTTGGGTTCAAAAAGAATTTGTGCTTTCATTGTTTTGTGATTTTTTGCAATTTGTGTCATTCGAATGCGTATGCACTTCTCTCATGCCTCCCAATGATCTTGGGAATCAAAATCATTCTAGTGACATTGGTTGTCTAAAATTACCCACACATTTCAAATTTGGATCTAAAATTGAACAATCATGCAAGTGTGAAGGAAAGGCATTGTGTGTGTTCCCTCCTAGTGCTTTAGGTGGTCGAACTACAAATGTACTTCTTCTGTTTTGTTTATCTTTAGAGGACCTGCCTCCCCACTTTGAAAGGAGGGAACGACCCAAGTGGTAATGAGCTAAATCCAAGCTCTTCTGAACCGCTATATAAACTTGTGATTGCAAGGAAAGTTTGCAAGCAACGGGAAGTGGTACATGATAACTCTCCCCCAGTATCTTTATGAAGTGTAAAGCCATTTTTCTAAGGGTAGGGAGAACTCTTGATGGAGTTTATCATTATATTCCCTGAACCAAATGTCCTTACTACAACCCTTTGTTTAAAGGGAAAAATCCTTAATACTTGTTGGTGCAAGAACGATCATTCTGAAGCTGCCCCATATTTATACTATTCAAATTAGAAACAAAATAAATCCTTAAGGTCTTTGGATCTTTAGGATTTTGAGATTTGGTGGTCCTAAGAAGTGTGTGCCATGGAGGGGAGCCAGTGTCGCCAAATCTCTAACTGTTCGCTTTGTCTCAGTGTTTGGAGAAATCCGAGTGGGGACTCAAAAAAGTATAGCCATTTCTATTCTAGGATTGTATAATTTGTGAGTCAGTTAAATACATTTCTTGGATCTCAAACTTTGAAACAAACATTCAACAAATCATCAAAATTTCAAACCCTTTGGAAAGAACAAATATCCTTGAAAAGTCCAAATATTACTGCTTGTCCCTAGGGATTTTATCCTTAGAGGCTCCTAAATATTTGGGCCTATATCTCAATTTGTTCTTCCCAAAGTCAACCTAGGAAAACTATGCCTTTGATTCTTTGATTTTCACATAATGGACCTTTTGGAATGAAAAGGAGTTAAGACATAGACATTCAATTTGAAAGTTTACCAAGAAGTGTTGTGGTAAAAAAGAATCCATTTAATCAAGATAAAAGATAATTGGACCCCACATATGTGTTTGATCTAATGATTTCCTGCAAAGTTAAAATCCTGAAATCAAGGTCTATTAATCGTCATAAGCGTCTTAGTCCAAAGGCTCTCAAGAAACATCTTTTAGCACTTTATGAAACCAAAGATGGATTAGTATAAAACTTTTACAAACATGCTTCAAGAAATAATCCAATCTTGTATTCATTCTATTATTGTTAGAATCTAGGTCTTTTCCAACGTTTTGAATTTATCACATAAGTTGAAAGCTTTAGAGGTATAACATGTTCTTCAATACCTTGGTCTTGTAAACAAAGTCTCTCTAGGTTCATCTAGGATCAAACCAACACTATCATTTGTCACACCATCCATCAAATCCCATCTTACAAACAACTTTTAGAACCTTGGAAAAATCATTTATTCTAGGCTTTTGGTAAATCCTTCAATCAAAATCAAAATCACTTTGTTTGGCTAAGTGTGTGGGGATGAATCCTTTCTCACACATTTAGCTAAATTATCACCCCCTTTGGACACATTTACCCCAAGATAAAATTTAACATCTTGGGATCTACAAGTCCATTATCCAAATCAAATCAAACCAAATCCAAATCAAAATCCAAAATCCTAAAGTCTAGTATTCCTCCAAATTTCTTAAAAGTTCAATCATCCATATCATTCACCTTTCATTTATCTCATCACCATTATTTGATCCTTAAAACATCCTAGATTCTTTTTGTACCTAAAGTTTAGACCAACCTAAGGAGTTAGAGGTTTACCTCCTATATTCCTAAAATTTGATCCCAATTTTATGGTCCAAACAATATCACAACACAATAAGATCATGAAGAAAAACATAGAAACATCCACTTCAAGTGATTTAAGCCAAACTGCATCAATATCCAACCCTAGAGAATCTATCAACCCTCAACTTAACCCCTCTCAACTACCACAAGATCTTCAAGAGGGAGGTTTCCAAGTTTAGGATGTCACCAACAACATCCAAGTGATGACCCAAGATGAAATAATTGAACTAGTCCAAAATCCCAAAACACACAAGATTTCCAACATAGTCATGAGGCTCAATCCCACACAATACATGTTGGCATTAGCAAAGGAAGGGGCTAAACTCCCTTTTGATTTTGATGTAAACACTATTGTTGAACAACCTCTTGGGAACATGCCACCAATATCATTCAAACCTTCATTCCCAAGCATTTTCCAACCCATCATACAACCAACATCATCTCATGCTCCAAGTCAACCCATGATCACCAAGGTAAGCTCATTACTCCAATCCCTAGCTTCAAGGGAATCCACTTGTTAACAATAAAAAATTAGAGGCTAACACAATCTTGGGTATGCCTAACACCATCCTACAAGATCCAAAAAATCTATATGTGCCACTCATTTTCCATGATACAAACAACCCCTCCACCTTTTTCACAACACCAACATACCCTCTTGATACACAAGGTTCTCTCCCCATGATATCACAAGGACAAGTGGATTTATTTGGACAAGTGGGTACTTTCAATGCTTCCATCCCACAAGGGAACACACCACCAATACTTTTAATGCTTCCATCCCACAAGGGAACACACCACCAATATTCTCATCATTCCCTCTTTTGACATCAAAATCCACACCAATCCAAGGTTTAGGGAAACCCCCTTTACCCAACATACCAATCCAAAACCAATCAAATCAAATCAATCCACTGATCACAAATCAAATCAACATGTCAATTATACAAAATAATCTGAGAATGCCACTGATATCGCAACACCAAGTGGCACCAATCCAAAAATCTCAACCAATCATCATATCATCTACAACACCTCAAACATCCCAAAACATGGTATCCCAAGGGATAAGCACATAAATCATACCATCTACCACACAACCTCTTTTCATCACTCAATAAACACCTCAACAACCACCCCAACAATCTCTCATCACACCATCTCACACCACCCAACAAAATCCCCCACCTGCACCACTGTATCCAAATATAGAAAATCGATACAGTATCACCTTACAAGAAACAAAACAAGCTTACCAAAAGCCGTGCAACAATTTAAAACACATCAAGCTCAAGCACAAGCTCAAGCCCAAGCACAAGCCCAAGTGCAAGCACAAGCACAAGCCTTGCTACAACCGCAACAAGTTGCACAAGCCACACAACAAGCTCAAGCACAAGTGCAAGCTCAAGCACAGGAACAAGCTCAATACCAAGCGCAAAAAGTCCAACCACAAGCCATGTTACAACAAAAAGCTTATCAGTAAGCCTTGCAACATCACCAAGCACAACAACAAGCAACCCAACAATAAGCCCAACAACAAGCATTATTGGCACAACAATAGCAGCAATAATATGAACAACAAGAGTTGTTGGAATAACAAGCGTTGTTGGAACAACAACAACTAGAAAAATACCAACAAGCATTGCTCGTACAAAAAAACTTACATCAATCTCTCACAAACACACAACAAAATTCCTTGAACACAAACATGCAAGCCACCCCATCGTTCATCCAACCAAATGTACCATCTTAAAACACTTACATCCCACCACCTGATCTGCAAAATGACCTTTCCATGCAAGTCAAATTGCTTTCACAATAGATTCAAGACATCCAATCTGGAAAGGCTAAAAAATCACAAGGGAATTTGTGTCCCTATCCATTTGACAAAAGCATTGCAATGGTTCCATTTCCAAAAGGCTTTGAAATACCAAAATTGGATAAAGACCGAGGGAATAAAAATCTCGAAGATCACATTAGGGAATTCCATGTACACTGTATGGAGGTCGCATATGACAATTCGTATCTAATGCGACTCTTCCCTTGAAGCTTGGCTGGTTGAGCAATGGAATGATTCTTCCGTCTCCCCCTACCATTAAAAATTTCCAAGAAATCGTGGACTTGTTTATCCAAAATTATTCATTTAATTTGGGCATGGAAGTGAGCCTAGAATAATTATCCAGCCTAAAATAAGCCAAAGGAGAAACATTTACAACTTTCTTGCAATGATGGAGATCCAAGGCCAGCAAGAGAAAACGGTCTATGCCGGAAGAACAACAAATTGAGAGTATCATCTCCAACTTGGAGGGGACCTTGTCCTTTAATTTGAAAATGCAATGCATAAAAACGTATGACCAATTGATCCCCAAGGCACTCAACATCGAAAGAGACCTTATAGCACAAGGGGGCACACCCACATACCAAGACAATTGACCATCAACAAGTTACAATGAAAAACTTCGCATGTAGGCCAAGAACAAGAATATCACTAACGATGGTTTCGTTGACACCAAAGTTGTTATCAGTTCCCTGAGGCATAATACACAACAAAAAACGTACCACCAACCACAAATAAATACCCAAAATAACCCACAAATCAACCCATTATCTCAACAACAACCCAACAATTAGACTTTCAACAACATAAATGCTCAAGGGGGACCAACCCCAAAGAACATATATCCCCCTAATCGAAAATAAACACCACTTGGGGAACCAATCAAATCTATCATGCAACAACTGATACAAGCAATCTCATCAAAATACCAATCTACAAAAATTACCAAGAGCCTCAAGTTAAACCACCATGGTATAATGAGAAGCACCTTTGTGACTTTCACAAAATAAAGGAACACATGATGACCAGTTGTATGAGACTCAAGAATCTTATCCAAGATCTCATTGATGATAAGACCATAACCATTAAACAACCAACCGAGAATCAAGATCTTAAAATATACACAAATATGATGCCAGATCATAGTAAAGGAAACAACAATGGTAAAGGAAAGAGTTACAACAATGTGAACCATATCTATGACCATGTTGTCACCTCTTTAGATGAATGGGTAACAATTGTCAATATCAAAGGACCTAAAGCTGAGTGTGGATTCACCACATGTAGTGGAAAAATTTCCATCCCAGGACCTTCACCACCACCTAAAGCAACCGCCGCTAATCCAAAATCAATCCCTAATGGTTACAATGTCCTAGAACAGTTGAAAAATACCCCCACCCAAATCCCATCATGGAGTTGCTAAAAATATTGCCCACACAGGGAAATCCTAGAAAAGGCATTGGCCACATCCTCCGTCCCCACAAATCTTGATGCAGACCAATTTCAAGCTATGATAAAACATATCACTACACTGCATCTCCTCACATTCTCTAAGCATGATCTCCCAACCTAGCCATCTCATAATCATGCACTCCATCTTGAAGTCCTAGTCCACAAGAATAAAGTCAAATGAGTCTTGGTGGATGGGGGTGCAGGTTTGAATATTTGTACTCTACAACTAATAAATAATCTAGGATTCTTAGAAGATTTCATCGAAAAAGGAAAAGGTATCACTATTAGGGCTTATGATCAAGAACGGGTGTCTCAAGGCACCATTCAAATCCCTATCCAAGTAGGGCCAACAATAATGGAAACCACTTGCCAAGTCCTTGACCTTGAACTATCATACAATATCCTCCTAGGGTGCCCATGGATCCATGGGATGCAAGCTATCGCATCCACGTTCCACCAATGTGTCAAATTCCCTTACTAGAATCAAGAAGTCACAATCCATGTGGACCCTAAGCCTTTTTATTATTGCAAAAATATGGAGGCCAAGTATTATAAGATCCCCCAAGTCCTAGAAAAATGATGAGGGACCCACATCCCCTTATGTTGACCCATCTACCTTAGCCTCCACTTTTGAGACAAAGACACCTTCCATTCAAAACATCCCAGATGTTAAGGTTGTAATCTAAGATAATGGGTGTGGAGACTATAAAATGAAAAAGAGTGCCTTTGTGGTGGGAGAGTTACCTCAATCTCCTAGATCTTATGGGAAACCACAACCAATCAAAACGACATCTCAGACCTTCAAAGTAGAACCTACCACCTTCAAAAAGTTGGGAAACCTAAGCAAAGAGGTGGTATACGAGAAAGATGTATCAAGCCTGCTATATCAAGATGAAATACTCGTACCTGATCTTCCCATGGAAGATGATAACAAAGGACTACAACTAATGTTTAACTAGGGTTACAATAAAAATGAGAAGCTCAGGAAAAATGACAATGACCTATTAGAACCTATCATTCTTGAGAAGCACCTAAAGAATCTTGGCCTTGGATTTACCCCTATGAAAAACATTCTTGGAAAGGGTACCTCTGGTAAAAAAAGTCAAAGCTCCTCCTTAATTGTCAGTATCCATTGTTATATCCCTAGATAACTATGCATTCAATATAACTGACATACACGACGAGGATCCCATCTCTAATTTACCCATGTTATTTGAGGATTCCTCTCTCTTTATGATCACCACCATGTATTTTGAGTCAAATACCCAAGCCACTAACCTAAAACTTGTTTACCCTCAACTCATCGATTGTGATCAATGAGGACCACCGATCTTAGATACATTAAAAAATGATGAGGCTCTCTCAGAATTCATGGGACTAAGGGGTAATCTATCATATGGAGACCACAAATTAGGGTTTGACATTGAGTTGGACACACATGCATACTATGGGGAAACGATTGAATCTCTTAGTCGCAAAATAGAAAATCTAAGAGTAATGTCTAATTCTCTAAGTGAAAACCACATTGTGGCACTTTCTAACCAAAAAATAATAAAAATAAAGGATGAGGGAAAACCTCTATGAGGTGCCAAAGGATGAGGGATTCAATCTTCCCCTTAGTGCCATCCATCAAGAAAAATAAGTAGTACTGGTAGAAAAATGCAACCCAATCAATCTAGGAATTGAAGAGACATCGCACATCAGTTTCTATGCTGAGTCACCTTTGACCAAGGAACAAGAAAAGCTAGCTGCATTTATGAAAGAAAGGAAAGTAAATTTTGCATGGAACTATGCTGACATGCCAGGCATTGATCCAGAGGTCGTGGTCCATCATCTACCCGTCTATCCAGAGGCGAAACTAGTAAGATAGAAATTGAGAAAGATGCATCCACAGATCGCATTATTGGTCAAACTTGAGCTATAGAAACTACTTGACACTGGATTCATATGACCCATTGATTATCCCGAATGGGTTTCCAACCTTGTACCTATTTCTAAGCCCATTGGGGGCATCTGTATCTGCACCGACTTCAGGGACCTGAACAAAGCATGCCCAAATGATAATTTTCCTCTTCCTAACATTGACATGATTGTAGATCTAACAACAAGGCACAAGATGTTATAATTGGTGGATGGGTTTTTAGGGTACAATCAGATTATGATAGCAAAGGACAATCAACATAAAATGACCTTTACTTGTCCATGGGGCACTTACTGTTGCAACATGATGCCATTCGAGTTAAAGAACACTGGAGATACATACCAAAGGGCTATGAATTTGATTTTCCATGACATGATACACAAATCTATAAAGGACTATGTGGATGACATAATATAAAAATAAAGAAAGCATCAAGATCACATAGCAACATTGGGCCCAATCTTTGACAGACTGGAAGAATATAAGGTATGACTCAATCCTAAGAAATGTGTCTTTGGCATGCAATCAGGAAAACTCTTTGGGTATATTGTATCAATGAGGGGAATCGAGATAGACCCTACAAAAGTAAAAGAAATCCTTGACATGGAAGCACCACAGACATTGAAGCAGTTAAGGGGTTTATAGGGAAGGCTCCAGTCCATTCATGAATTCATAGCACAGTTAGTAGACAAAACCATCCTATATTCTCATCTACTCCGTAAGGGGGTAGCATACAAATTGGATGAAAAATGTGATAAGGAATTCAATCAAATCAAAGAATACTTGTTGACACCGCTAGTCCTCATGCCATCGATCTAGAACAAACCACTCATACTCTACATATCAGCTACAGTGGCAACCCTTGGTGCTCTCATAGCTCAACATGATGAAACTGGGAAAGAAAGATCCATTTAATATATCAGTAGGACCATGGTGGGACATGATCTAAATTACACATTCATTGAGAAGGATTTCCTCACAGTAGTGTTTGCCTCACAATAATTTAGACACTACATGTTGGCTCATCAAATAAAGCTCATCGCCAAGATAGACCCCCTCAAGTATCTATTTTCTAAAGCAACACTCCTAGGACGGATGGCTAAGTGGGTCATGATCTTAATAGAATACCAAAGTCATGATCTTAATAGAATACCAAATTGAGTATGTAGAATGAAAAGCCATCAAGGGACAAGTAATTGCAGATCAATTGGTAGAGGCACCTATATATTTAGAGAACCCACTAGTATCAAATTTTTTGGATGAGTCCATTTTCAACCTTAGTGCAACAAACCATTGGAAGGTATATTTTGATGGATCATATGCAAAACATGGGTGGGGAGTAGGAGTATTCTTCATCATGCCACAAGGGGATTGTATTCTTGAATCATACAGGTTATCTTTTCCTTGCACCAACAACATTGCGGAGTACGAGGCTCTTATAATAGGGCTTTAGATTGTAGTACAATGGAAAATCATGACACTCAAGGTCTATGGAGACTCACAACTAATTATCAATCAGGTCAATAATTAATATCAAACAAAGGATGAAAAACTTACCCCATACAAGAAATTGGTGGAGGATCTCAAGGAGTTCTTCATCGACATAACATTTGAGCAAATACTGAGGGTAAACAACAAAGTAGTAGACATTATGGCAACAATTGTATCATTTTTGGATATCCCATGCAATGTCCCTAAACATGAATTATTGGTGGAGCAACTTCTCATACCAACTTTTGAGGTACCAAAATTTGAGTTCATGTGAAAAATCGTTGGTCCCAGTGATCCTTGGTACCATGACATATTCACCTACCTAAAAATAGGAGTCCTCCCTACCGACATCAACCCAAACCTTAAGAGAACCTTTATCAAAAAGTCATCCTGTTTCGTCATCTTAGGTAATAACCTCTACCGTAGAAGTATCGAAGGAACCCTCTTGCGATGTCTTAACCTCAAGGAAGCTTTGACTGCTTTAACATAGGTACATGATGGTATTTGTGGTTTGCATTCTAGTGGTATGACCTTGGCCAAGAAACTGCTGAGGACTAGGTACTACTGGCCTACAATGGAGAAGGAAGCTCATGACTATGTCTAAATTTTTTTGCAATGACAACAACATGGGGACCTCATCCATGCACCAACTCAGGATCTCCAACGAATTATAACACCTTGGCCCTTTTCATAATGGGGGCTTGATCTCATCAAAAAAATCACACCACCTCATATAACAGACATAAGTTCATTATCACGACCATAGAGTACATCAAAAAGTGGGTAGAGGCCATCCTCATGACCTATATCATAGGGAAACAAATATCCAAGCTCATCATGAACTACCTAATTTTCTATTACGGTGTTCCCTAAGCCCTTATCTTAGATAAAGAGACACCTTTCAAAAACCAGGATGTCCACAAGCTATGCCAAAAATTCAATATCCAACATCGCTTCTCCACCCCATACCACCTCCAGGGTAACGACCAAGCTGAGGCTTCTAATAAAACCATCCTAAAACTCCACAAGAAAAAAATCAATGAAGTTGGTCGTGACTGACACCTACAGCTAAATCCTGCCTTATGGCATACCGAACGAGTATCTGCACACCTATAGGTGCAACACCCTCTCCCCAGTCTATGGATCATAAGCCATCCTATTGAGATCAAGCTCCCATCTTTAAGAATATCATTGTAGAATCTCATTACTGATGAAGAATATTGGGTGTCACGGTTGAATGAGCTAGAACTACTGGATGAGTGGTGCATGGATAATTTGAACTATCTACAGGTGTACTAGAATTGTCTCAAACAGAGCTATAATAAGAAGATCAAGAGTCAGTCATTTCAAGTTGGAGAGCTTGTCTTGAAAGAAAATTAGAAGAATGTACCAAATTCAGATAGCTAGGGAAAATTTGAACCCAACTGGTTGGACCTTTTGTCGTCACTACAATTTACAAATTAGGAGCATATCGCTTATCCACACCTGAAGGTAAGCCTCTATAGGATCCCATCAATAGCTCCCATCTCAAAAAATTTTACGCCTAAGTTTGCAAGGTATAAATCTAAACAATCCAAAAATATCAAAAAATATAAAAAATCCAAAAAATCAGAGAAAGGATTGAAAACAAAAAAAAAATCATCCTCTAGTGAAAACCACTTTGGTGGCGCTTTGGGCAAGTACCTTGGCGAAAACCTGGCAAACAGGTGCCTTGTGTAAATAAGCACTTTCCATCCACCATGGATTCTTTGACTTGTTCTGTATCACCTACCATCGCTTTCCATCACATTCACCCATCACATTCCATTGCTCCTTCCATCACTCATCTGTGTCCACATCATAGCTTGATTCATGTTCCATCCTAGAACTACTTGGAACATTCCTAAGGTCAGTTTGTCCTGCCTATATTGGAGTAGTCTATCGCATCACGCTGGGGGCATGTTCTTATACCTGCATTGAATCGAATTCATGTATATTCTTAAAACCAAAAAATCCAAAAACATTCATAAAATTAGAAAAATCCAATTAAAACATCCAAACCATGTCAAAAATCCCAAAAGTAGGTCAAAAATAGAAAACATCAAAAACAGAGTCATCATCCGAACTATGTTGTCTTTGGGCTTAAACATAGGCAAAGCCATCATTGATGAGCCCTCAAGACAAAAAAAAAACAAAAACATTTAAATAACCCGAAAATCCCAAAAACAACCTCATAACATTTCAAAAACATCAAAAAAATAAAAAAACATCCAAATATTTGAAAAAATCCATCCATCTAATTACGCTTCACCCATGATAATCAATCATCCATAATAAATCAATCATCACCTTCACCCTTTGGTAAAACAAATAGAAAACAAGCACAACAATCAACAAAAGCAAACATCAAATGCAAAATCAAAATCAAACAACAAACTTTAATGCAAAATAAAACACTAGATCATTCTCAAACATGTCAATCAAACCTTATATCAATGACCTTTTCAAACAACCTATCAACTTGCCACCATCCACTAACATGTCCTAGGATGCATCCTTCCTACAATGGGAATTATCTTTGGCAATCACTTTGGATACTTATCCTAAGAAAAACACATCCCTTTGGCTAGAGGTATGAAGAACATTGGCTTGTTTGTGTACTTGATCTTTTCTTTTGATTTATCCTATTGCGCTCATTCCAATGACCTCTCGATGATGTCTAATCAAACAATTTAGAGAGAAAGGAATGGGGCATTGATCATTATCTTTTGTCTATTGTGCTTGTTGGATATTCTTGTAATATAACCTTGGAAAATAATTGCTTTGGTAGATATGTATGGAATAGGTTTTGAACAACTTGTTGACTATTACATTGTTAGGATATGCCTTTCCATGTTTTGGTCTGAGATGTTTGAAACTTTTGAAGTACATCCTAGTGAGGTTTCTGTATGTCAGGTGTGAACAAGAATACTCCTATTTGTTTGTCGAGTCCATCTCACTAGATACAATGCCATCCTGGTTGTTTGTACTTTGATGCATCGTATCTATGTGTGTTATCAAACATAAGGAAAGTTATGCTCTTTACATCCCCAATCCCTAGCTAAGAATTACATCATCATCATTCATCATCATATCTAATAAAGTCTTGACAACTCATAGACTTGTTGGACTTCTGTATCTTCTCAGAATCAAGGGTTGATCCCTCTCATTCTTCTATCCTCTTTCACACTAACATGCTATCATGACATTCACCAACACATCAATGCATCCATCTTGCATTCATAAAACATCGGCATACTCATCCTGTATAATCATGGCATATCATCACAATAGGAAACATCATCCATCTCACATGCATTGCATCATCATTTAAGTTGTTTAGGATAATATAGATTTGTTATTCTAAGCATTTCCATCTTAATTGCATCGTCATTATCATATAGATCTGTTAGTCTAAGCATCTCATAACATAACCATCCATACATCCATAAAGCATATTTGTTGTGAGCTCGTCCTAAAATAAAAAAAATTGCTCAATCTCTCGAGGGGGCAGTATACTAGCATATTTCTTTCTGTTGGGGCAACAATGGGGCATCCAAAAAAATAAAGAAATTTTTGAAATTTGATCTTGGCAACATCAGTCTTTGAACCAACACAACTAGTACGTTGCTTCAAAGAGGGGAAAAATGTAGACACACAAATAGGCCTAAATGACATTATGCACCTAATTTTGTTTAATTATCATCAAATTCTTCTACTAATCAAATAAAACATTTTATTAGATTAATTCACCAATGTTCATCATGTTGATTTAAATAAATCAATCAAATCCCTAAAGTCCTCTCATCTAATTTAATAAATCAAATTATTTAAATCAATTGTCAAATCCCCTAAATTCCTCCAAGTTAATTAATTCTTGTTTAATTAACTCATAATCCTAATTACCCATTCTCTAGTTTTTGACTCAACCTTGGTCAAACCCAACCACTGATTAACTAACCCACTTGCACATGAAAATAAATTCTTTTAATTAACTAATTACCCTATTTTCCCTCACAAAAGCATATGCTTTGGGAATATTCCTCCAATAGCTCCATTAATTTGACTTTCTTACCACATGCATTAACTTCTATTACATCTCAATCAAATGAATTAATTTCTCTTACATCCTCACCCACACTCTCAACCATATGCATTTATCCTCTTTACTTGCACATTCCCCAAAATGTGCTCGACCTTCATCCAATAGAATTGTGACAAGTGTCACAATCTTATTGGATCTCCTTTAGTCCCACATTCCTCCAATCTCTTCATTCTTCAACCCTTCAACCCTATTTATAGAGGCCTTCTCTTTTGAATATGGATCCACAATCTTAGCATTCTCACTATAGGCACATTTCATCTTGCATTGTATCACATTTTGTTCATTATCATTTGAAGCTTATCAAGGGATTGGGAAAGGGCTTCTTTCCACATCAAAGGAGCACCAATCCCCCTATGGGATGAAGGTTTTATTGATTTAGATGAGTTTACATGCTTTTATGTTGTTTATTTCATGTTTTCACCATGTTTTCTTGTCTTTCTTGATTGATCTCATAGGGAGTGTTTTGTTTGGTTTTCTAACATGATTAACACTTATTTTTTTGTCTCTTGGTAGTTAATTACAAATTAGACACTCATATTTTGGAACTGCCCATCCTCTCCATCATGGGGCTACTGAGGTGGCTGTTGTGGTACCTGTCCTATCTGGGGTCCTCTGACCCACCCTCTACCTGTCACTGGCACAACTGGTAAATTCAATTTGATCGGGGCATGAGCCTGCTAGTATGCATCAAAATCTTGTGTAGTACCCACATTTGCGGGACCATCAACGTACACCCACGACTGCATCACTAACTACTTGAAATCATCAACACCAAGTTGGGGCTGGATCCGCTGCCCCCAAGCTATCTCTTGAGATCTACGTGCAAAAATGGATTTGTCTGCCAAGTCAGGTGCATCCTGCACCTCCCTGAACTGTCAAGCAACCCTATATAGAAGATATCACTCAATCATGTGGTGCCCATGACCCTGCATGTACCTCATCTGACGGTAGTAAAACAACTAATCATCATTGTCATGCCACCTGTGGTAATGGAGCCAAGGTCTCCATCAGAATACCATCATATTTTTGATCACTTGCCTCTAGTGCAAGATGCCTGTGATACTTGTGTAATGGAGGGTAGTCATACCCCTATATCTATAGACCATTCGATCATCGTGATTTTTTTGTACATCTGTGATAGTGGGCCTCAAAATAGCTATGTGTTCATATGCCCAAAGATGGAGTGTCACTCCTGCTCCAATGCTATGGGCCTCACAGTACACAACCTGGTGCATATCATGATATAATGACACTAGGACAATTGGCCCCCAGGCGTAGATAGTCATCTCCTCCATCATCCTTGACCAAATGATCCCCCATCCAACGCTGCAGCCTTTGGTTCGCCTATCGGGAACGATGACTCCCGAGATCAGTGCACTGACAAAAAGGGTCAAATCTGGGGCAATCCCCTCATATTGAGCAAGGTCGATTTGGCCACTTTCAGTCTCATACTCATCAACATTGAACAACTAAAATATCACATCACCACCAGCCTCGACATCGTATATAATGTGCTCACCATGTACGAGGATCCACAAGATTTTCCATACGTCCTCTAGGGTCACAGTGGCCTCTCCGGTTAGTAGATGGAATGATGAAGTCTCGCTCTGCCATCTCTCCACCAGTGTTGTCATAATTGCTAAGTGTGTCCTAACCTCAGGAATCTACGCCATGTGTCCAAATCCAATCGAACCTAGGAAAAATAGCATCTCATTTTTCAAGTGCCTCACTCAATGCAGTATCCGGCCTATGTGCTCCTTCAAGTTGAGCACTTGTAGGACCTCCTATACCCAAAATTCCCAGGACATCAAATTTAATCAACCTGGTGTGTTTTCAAAAATTAAAAATTCCTAAAACAGCAAAGGCGAGCTAGTATTTGCAAAGGCATCACTCTATGATTTCACAAAGGTGACGCTATAAGTGAAAGTGATGCCATATCGCAAAGGTGAATCAACATTTCTGAGTGACACTGGACTCTTCTGGGCCTGCGCGACACAATCATGCAAAAGCGGGTTGACATTTTTTGTGCGACCCTAAGACCTTCTAGCTCTATGCAATGCTATACTGCAAAGGCGGGTCAACATAGACAAAAGTGGCACCAATCGTAACAATTGTGACGCCCTACAAAACTGCTTTTGGCTGACCTAATTGGACCCCAATAAATGCATAAAAAACATGAAAAATGAGAAATTTTTTGAAAGGTGTACTGGGGGTCTTGCATCTTGAGGCCTTTGGAACTCTTAGACGCGCTCCATCCAATGTTTGGGAAGTACACAAGCCTCCATTCCGTCAACACCTCAGAGTAGAATCACAAGAATTCTAGAAGGTTAGGTGTGCAAATGATTTGAAAATGACCCCTTCAACCCTATTTATGCAAATGTTTTAGGGGATTTTGGGGTATTTTTAGGGTTTTTTGAGCCTGTTAATTTGTTTTTTGTTGAATGAAGCCTGTTTTGACCCATTTTCATAGCAGTAGGCCTATTTTCGTATCCCATGGGTTGTTTTCTGCACATAAATCCTTGTTGAACCTTTTTCGTGAGCTCAACCCAAATTTTGTAATTTTTGCCTGATCTCTTGAGGGGGCAGTGTAACAACGTAATTTCTTTCACTGGGGCAACAGTGGGGCATCCGAAAAATCAATTTTTTTTTGAATTTTGATCTCAACAGTTTTATTCTTTAAACCAACACAACAGGTACCTCACTTCAAAGAGAGGCAAAATGTAAACACTTAAAAATTCTCGATTGATACTATGCATCTGATTCTGATTAACTAACACCCTTTCTTCCTAAATCACCTTGAACTAACCAGTTAATTAAATAATCAATATTATTTAGTTAAATTCATCAGATTCAGCTACTAATCAAATAATTAATTTCATTAGATTAATTCACCCTTCTTCTAACTAATATTCATCATATTTAATTAAATCCCCCTAAGTCCTCTCATTTGATTAAATCAATCAAATCAAATGTCACAATCCCCTAATCCATTCCAATTAATTAATTCTAAATTAATTAATCCTAAATCAGCTTCTAATCATCATTAATAAATCCTCCAGCTTTTAATTCCTCAAGAGTTAAATCAACCCATGGTCAACTAACTAGGTTGCACATAAAAATAATTTCTATTAATTATCTAATTCCTCTATTTATCCTCACAAAGGCATATTCCAAGGAATATTCCTACCAACCACCTCCTCATTCAATTTCCCTCCAAAGGTTTCAAAAACCTATCACATCCTCAATAACTTCTCTTACATTTTCAATAACTTCTCTTACATCCTCTCACATCTCCAACCACATTCAATAAATTCTACTTACAACCTTTCAAATCCTCAACCATTCTCATTTATTCCTCTCACATCCCCCTTTCCTCAACACATTTCCCAAAATGTGCTCCACTCTCATCCAATAAGATTGTGACAAGTGTCACATTCCTATTGATTTCCATTTTATCCCACATTCACCAATTTCTCTCATTTCTCAACCCTTGAGTTCTATAAATAGAAGCATTCTCTTCACAATATGGATCCACAACTTCATGCATTCTTACTATAGGAATTTCACTTCATAGATATCTTCATTTTCATCACTTAACATCAATTTCATACTTAGAATCATCTACAACATTGTAGCTTATCATTGGGATTGGGAAAGGGCTTCTTTCCACATCAAAGGAGCACCAATCCCCCTATGGGATGAATTTTTGATTGATTTAGCCAAGTTTACATGCTTTTGTGTTGTTTATTTCATGTTTTCATCATGTTTTCTTGTCTTTCTTGATTGAGAATCTCACAGGGAGTGTTTTGTTTGGTTTTCTAACATGATTAACACTTGTTTGTTGTCTCTTGGTAGTTAATTGCAAATTAGACACTCACAAATATGTAATTAGTTTATGACATATTACTTGTCTTTTGTAAATATGCAATTACATGTAAAAATAGAGAAGTCCTAAATCAGATCAGACTCTACTATTGAATAAGTCAAGTTAGTTTTAGCATTCCTATTTTAGCTTTTAGCTCTCATCGACATATATGAGGGAGCTCTTTTGTAATTGTTACCTTTTATCTTTTTAAGCGAAGCACTGCCTATTTCAAAAACACATTGAGACTTTGTGTTTAATGTGCAAATCAAATTTCAATCTATAAAAGAGACAAATTTTACATCCAACCTTTGCTTTGGATCTACTTTGTTATGTGTGAGATTGTTCTTATGTCCTCATTACATGTTCTTGTAAATGGTTGAATAAGTGGTGTTATATAATATATTTGAAAGGGGATTCAAATCTGATTTTGTAGACTTTTTTCTACATTATTACAATTGAAGTTTATGTGCTTGTGTGTATGTTTTGTTAATAATTCGAAGACTTTGGGCTGCAGGTTATTTGTTGTGTTTTGTGGATCTTTTGGTGGCGTGTGTTGAAAAATTTGAGCTGCGACATACCTCATTCTATATCTTTACGAATCATCATTGAAGACAACAAAATACTTTTATATTTTGTGGGTTTTATGGTAACTAACATTCATTGGTATCACTTTGGTTACTCTTTTGTTTAATCAAGTATTTGTATTGGTTATTACTGCTCAATCTAAGATTTGGTGAATTATATGTTATAATTATCATGAGGTATTATTGTAATTTGTTTAAGAGAAAACATATGTTTTTTGAAACAAGAGAAAAGGATGAATGTAACACCCATGGATAAATTTAGTGTACATAATCTAGGTTAGTTACTAGTTGTTTTAGTGAGCAGTAAGAAGGGAGCCTCCCCTTTATGAGAGGAGAGATTTAATCTCATCATACTTGTGGTTGAAGTCACCATTTTTTAATTAATTAAGTGATTAAAAATATTCACCCAACATACCCAAAGCCATGTGAGGTTGAACTTTAAGAACAAGAGGTGCATCTACAAGGGTGTGGTTTAGTTCAATCCCTTGCACTTCACATTGTCCCCTCAAATTCAACATCAAGGCTATGCCAAACACAATACCACTCCTTTGAGTTGAGATTTTTTATACTCACCTTAATTTCTATATGTTTTTGGAAAACATGGGTTTGGATCATCCCCTTGGTTTTGAAATCTAAGGAAATATTGCTAGAGGAAAAAAATATCAAGTGATTTTGATCTCCAAGATCATCTTTTGGTGTGAAGAGAAAGCATACACATTGGAATTTATTAGGTTCTAATAAAAAATAGGATAATATAATTTTTTTGATATTCAAGATTTAAAATAATATCAACCAACCTTCCTTCAACATGAAAAAAATTATAATTTTTTTTAATAAATTGTTAAACCTTCTCTTACCATGTAACCTATCACAAAAGGACCAAATAATTTATTAAGAGGGACCTATATTTATATAAATAGTTGTTTAGTTAGAAAAGTGATCCTAGGGTTTTAATTGGGATTAGCTACTTTTCACTTATAAAACATTGAAATTCAAATCAACAAGGGTATGAGATTAACTTGCAATCTAAAAGGTGAGTCAATCAACCTTGGATTTAAATTCTCTGGGGGTGATGAAATACAATGATGCAACTAGTTAACTATGAAAATACAATGTTCTGCCACAAATTATGGCAAACTAGAAATTAATAGAAAAATTTGAGTTCCAAAAAAGTAAAAGGCTGACATAGAGGTACCTGACCTATGGATTTGAGTCAAATTTTGTTCGACAAGGGAGTGTAGGGTGCCCTAGACTAGAGAGATGAAACCATAATATATTTTTAGAGTCCTTAAGTCCTCGATCTATGGCTTCTTCCTTTCAAATTTTGCTATCAAATCTTTGTCTGTTACATAGATAATTGAGTTTTCATATCTTGTCAAGTTGTAGGGCTTTAATGCATCAATGAGAAAATAGTATTCAATATTATTTATATTTGTAACCTACACATTCAAAGAGAGAGGTAGGGTTGTGCTATATAGGGGCTTGCCTTGGTCGAACCCTATGTTGGTATTTCTACCTCCACAATGGAAAAATTGATGATAAAGGGATATTATAATTTTGAGGGATAAAGAATAAATGATAAATAAATGATGAATCAACAACTCATTGCAACTCACCACTCATATTTTATATCCTTGATGGACTAAAGTCATGCTCATCACCTTTAAGGATTGATTGCAATGTGTCTTGACTTGATTTGAATAGAAAAAATGCAAGTAAACATGAACATAAACTCACATAACATATGACATGATTCTTTAATGATGAAGTGTTGTAATAATCTTGATAATTCTACTCTTGACTATACCCTTGACTGATTTTAGGATCTTCAATTTGCTCGATAATTCCTCATTCTTTCTTCTAGGATTTTATTAAATGATAAAATGATTAGGTATTTAAATATGCAATTCTTCTAATTTCCCACAAATTAAGTCTCGATAGCCAATATTTAGGATTTGTAATCCAAATAATAAATTTCCAACCCTAACATATTTAAATTTGGGGCCATTTTTAGGGGACAAGGGTGCCAAGGTCACCCTTGTCCATAACCACTTTTTCGAGATCTAAAGTATTGGGGGAAAAATATTAAATGCCTACTTGGGTTTTGCACATTTTATTTCTTGATAAATGATAAAATGGGCTATGGAATTCATAATTTAGGAAATTAAGATCACGATTAGGTCCAAGCACATAGGGGGAGCAAAATCTAGTGTGAAATTGTCAAGGGTGAAAATTTACGATGCTACAATAGTTAATGATAATTTAGAGGAATCTATTCCAATTAGTAATCCTCCCAAAAATTAACTCACAAACCATTCCCAACTCTCTAGTGAATTCCCTTTTGAAGAAGACTTCTTGAATTAAGAATATTTTTTTAGATAACTAAAATTTTAAGGATATCATTAGTAGTTAAGAATAGATTCACATCCATCCTAGATAAATATTTGGCTTTCACAATGATGTAATAAATTCTTTACTTTATACTATTATCCCCCAACCAATTTTAGCCAATAAGACCTTATTAGCTAGATAAAGTTTTCTAAGGCTAGATCCACCATCTCATTTAGGTTTATAAACCTTATCCTAGCTAACAAAAGTAAGTCTCTTTCTCTCTTTAAAAATTGTTTAAAGTATTATTTTCTAAATTTCTTTAAATTTTTTACTATCTACTTTGAATTTGTTAAGAAATTATTAGATTGTCAAATCATTTCTTAGATAAACCAATGAGAGAAAAAAATACATATAAGCTCATGTAAAATAACCATAATGCATTTAGATCAAAGATATAACACAAGATTATACAAGATATACCCTTGTCTCCAAAATCATCCATAATCAATGTATTATTCAATAATAACATATTATAATACACTTATAGGGTCTCCAGGAATGCTTCTAAAACATCAAACTCCTTTAAAGTATCCTCCATGTGTCCATAAATGTAACCACATATCTCATACCATGCTTCATATATGCACTCAATAGAAAAGTTCGAGCTCCAAAAAAGTAAAAGGGAGACATAGAGGTACCTGACCTATGGATTTGAGTCATATTTTGTTGGACAAGGGACTGTAGGGTTCCCTAAACTAGAGAGATGAAACCAAAATCTATTTTCATAGTCTCGAAGTCCTCGATCTATGGCTTCTTCCTTTCGAATCTTGTTGTTGTTACCTAATTGTGATTTTTATCCCAATCAAGTTAGACGAGAGAGCACCAATGCTTTCTACTTTGTAGAAGGAGAAAGGTACACAAAATTTTTCTGCTAAAGGTATTCATAATCATACAAAATGGTGCCATGAAATGAAATTTTCAGTTTTCATTATGCAATTTCTTTACAAAGGAGAAATAGTACACAAACATTTGCACAAAGTAGTTGTTTATATTCATTACAAGAAGTATGTTGATAAGTTTTCCACACAAGCCATGGGAATAATTGGATAAGCTACAATAAGAAATAAATTGAACATCTAAAAATAAAGAGCATATGTAAGATGAAAGGGATCCATCATTGCCTGGATGATGAACCCTAGTGTTGATCAACTGCATCTTCAACTCCTTGGTTGATAGATCCATATGTATCTGCAAGGGATAAAGAAGTAATGTTAGAGCTCTGGATTCCAATTCTTTCAATATGTCAAATCAACAGATTTTAATCCTATTTCTTATTAAGCATCATATTAGATTCAAAGATGTCTCAAGATCAGTACACAATCATCAGGAAGATCCAAGAGGAGTCAAGATCATCAAATCATCATAAGAAGCTTTGGGCTTCTTGTTTTCTTAACTTGTTTGTTCTCTGTGCAAGTATTGGGGCAGTCACCTCAAAACCAACTAGAGGACAACTTGCAATATGAAAAGACATTTCCAAGTATAAAAAAGTACAACCACTTCATCAACATGTTAAGACAATCCTTAGTGAACATGATGTAAAAAATCATGAGAAGATCAGTCATATCAAGCATGATCACTCAATAATGGATCTAGTTTGCAAGTAAAATGCCAAGGTATTTCAATGCACAACCTCATAATAAAGGAAAATGTATCATGGAAGGGCAGTGACTAGTTGTCAAGAGTAGTGGTAGGTATTTCATTATTGATAGATTGTAAGAAAAATACAAAAGCCATGAACAAAGACAATACAAAGGGCAACAATGAAAGTTGAGAATAGTCATCATTGACAATGGACTAGAAGGATACTCAATAGTAGATGATAGTGAACATATGAATTATTTTCCAAGAAAGTAGGGATAGTCATACATGAAAGATGAGATGAGATGAGAAATCAAAGCATGAAGAGCAAACCACTTTGAGGATTCAAGGACATGAATCATAGAGAAATGATGAAAAAGACAGTAATACCATCCTTACAAATATGCAATGTTAGAGACATTCAAAGTCAACTTCGTAGGACTATTTTGCAAGTGCAGAAATCAGATTTTAAAAATGTAGAAAGATCAGATTTTAAAGAGTAGAAAAAATAAGATTTTAAAGTATAGAAAAATCATATTTAAAAGTATAGAAAAATAAAATTTTAAAGAGCAGAAAAATTAGATTTTAAAGTACAAAAAAATCAGATTTAAAATGGCAGCAATAATGATAAGTTGATGAGCAGAAATTATGAAATGTGAGCAGAAATTTTTTGAGATAAAAGAGCAACATACTGTACATAAAATCGACACCAAAGTTACAAGGGCATCAAGCACATATGCAGCCAACTTCTGTTCAAAGGAAGGACAAAGTTTTGAAGGTGGCATGAAACTTCAAGAAAATTACTATCAAATTACTATCAAGGTGACAGTTCTTAGGTTGACAGTCTACCAAATTACTTTCAAGGTGCTATCTATGAAAGGACGACAACCTCATGAAAGTTGCACCTAGGGACAACCTTAAATACTTAAATGAGGAAAGTGATTGACAAAGGAGTCTTTTGAATACACTCACAACTAGTAAAAAAAGAATATCGGAGGGAGACAATGAAGTTATTTTTAAGGTAAAAGTTGTCGTGAAGGTACATGGAGCTGTTAAAAAATGATGACTAAAATGAAACCATGGTGATTTAATATATAAAGAGAAAAGTACAATCATCAATCTCTTTTGAAGAGTCATGAATCTAGAGATACACTCATTAATGAATGTGACAATATGAAGAGAGGATAGTCAAAGTATGAAGACAATACATTTACAATCCTTTTGCTTTGTTCTTTAATGTTAGTTGGATATGCCACTATAAATGGACAAAATCCTACGATACAGTGAATGAAGTTAAAGATTCTGAGAGCAGTGACCAAGTAAAGCAACAAGTCAAACCCTTGGTGATAGACATAGAGTTTCATGAGAAAACCCTCAGGTGTTGAGAACACAAAAGCCCAAAATGCTAACGAAAGTGAAAACTCAAAATAAAAACCATGGAGATGTTTACAAAGGTTGAGGATAAGAAGGTTTCTAATCTTCTCTTTCCAGAAAATAAAGAACTATCTTATAAGAAACAAAAAGAAATAAAGAGATACAGAGAGTAAGAGAGTTTTTACAAGAAAACCTTAGAACTAAAGAGGAAACACAAAGAAGATGGAAAATTTCTATGAAATTGAAGAAGAAACAATCTTTTCTTTCATAGTAAAGAGAAAATCTAGCATTTTCATGCAAAGGAAGAGCTTAAAAATGTTGTCCCAGTGTATCATTGCACAAAATGCTCAGTTCTTTCAAACCCTTGGTGATAGTGCAACAACATGAAAGGTTTATAGCAGAAAATGAACTTAAAATGTGATTGTGGGTGGAATTGGGGGGTTTTTTTAGTTTCAAAATGAAGCCCTAAATCTAGGCCGACCCAAGTATTATGTTATTTTTCACTTTTATTTCATTTAAGTGTATGGATATTAATACTTAGGCCTTGACAAATACCTAGTAAGAGTTGAGTCCATGGGAGTCACAAGGAGATAAGACTAAATAATGGATCAAATCTGCCCCTTTAATTTTTGCATGAAATTAAGACAAAATAAATATGTAAATAAATATTAAAGGTAATATTTTATAAATTACTTTAATATTTTTCATGTAATGCAAGAAGTAAACTTTCACATAACACATATTAAAGAAAATCATAACCAATTGTCTTTAATATTTGTTCAAATAGTTTATTCTTATTCCAAAATCATGCAAAAACAGAAGGAGGAGTTGAACTAGGTTATCAAGCATGCATTTTAAGTTTTATCTTTGATTTCAAGTCAAACTATGTCATTTTTAGAGTTCTTTTTGATCAAACAGTTTGAGAGGGGGAGTTTGGAGCTAAATTTTCTCAAATTGGAGCAATTATGAGTCCGCTTTTTAGGGATTTTCTATTTTGCTTGTGAGAGATATTTTGAGTGTAGTTGACTGCAAGTATCACCTCTTGGCACTTTGGGATAGTTTTTGTATTAAAGGAGAAAAATCTTATGCTTTTTTCTTGAGTTCTTACCTTTTGTCATCTCTTGCATGTTGTAGAGAGACTTAGAGATTTGTAACTCAGATTTTCACAGTTTTGATACAAAAGTAGTTATTTTAGCTTATTTTTATTAGTGTTTGTAGAGATTTCCTTCCATTGTTCAATAGAATCAAGTGTTTACCTTCTTAATTTAAGGTGTTGTGTCTCTTATGAATAATTTTGATTCAAATATTATGTGTGTTAGTGTTAAAACCTTCAAATTTATGTCTTATTCAATGGTTGCATGTATACAAAAGCAATTAATTATCACATGTAAGATGTGCTATTGTTTTGTCTTATGTTCCAAGTTGTGAAAACCCTATTTTTCTTCAAAGAAGATAGATTTCTCAACCCATTTATGAAATATTTATGTGATTAGATTGCCCAAGCTGAGTTGTGTAAACATATTGTTTTTGAGAAGTTGTGAATCAAGTTGTAGATTAATTACATTTCGATGCATCACCTCCTAGAATTAGTTTTTTACCATTTCTAGGGCATCCTTCTTCCTTTCTCCCATCAAATTCATTAGTTTCTAGGAGATATAAAGGGGAACCAACCCATAATCTAGAGGTTCATTCTCATAGTAGGTCACCTACAACTTGAGTTTGATCCCATGTTGCATAGGATTGTTGAGTTTCACACTTAGCTAAAGGGCACCATCCTTCACGACAATTTTTTTTGGCATGCTTGGTGGGACAGATTGGACTATTTTAGTCCAAAATTTTCTCATATATCATTGATTCTTGGTGTGTGTGTTAGTGATATTAGCCTTTGGAGGCAAGGAAAACAACACATCTAGTGACTTCGTTGGTATTTCTACTAGTTTCAACATGATTAGGTGCTAGTTTATTTCAAAAAGTTCTAATGTTTGCTTATTTTATGAATTCTTTTGAATGAATAAGCATGTCTATGTTTCATGGAAATACGTCATATCATCCATCATACCATGAAAATGCTGTTAATCCACCTATTTATTAGCCATATCAAATCAACCATGCTATTGGTTTTAGCCCAAATCCCATGAATTTTCAATAAAACTAGCATGTTCAATATGATTACCACCCACCCACCCCTATTCAACCTCCAGATTAGCCTACATATGTTGAAAATCAGCCTCAAGAAACCCATTTTGTTTCCAACCAACATGGCTATTCTCCCAATCAAACTCCAAGTGTTGAAGACATGAGCTTTAGGGATATAAGGTTGCACTTTGAAAGGAAGTTGAGTGAGATTGGAGAAAATAAAGGGTATGCAGAAGATCAAGAATATGACATGCAATAGGAGGAGCTTGCTTACCAAGCTTATCTCCAACAATAGGAACAACAATCTTATGAGGCCTTTTGTTATCAACAAGAGATGGAAGAAAAGAAAAAGCATGAAGAAGAAGAGGAAGAACAAATGAGTCAACTTCTAGCCCAAGTTCATACTTGGTTACAAGTTGAAGCTACCCAAAACTAGTCCATTAATCCTTAGTTTTAGTCATATCAAGAGCCTGAACCAAGTTATCAAAGTATTGAACAACCATGGTGGCCTTATTGGACCAAGCATCCTAATTTTAAAATGCCAAACCTTGGTAAGGCTATTCCTTGTATACCAATCCAAGATTAGAAAGAGGAAAAGGCTGTATCTAGCCTAAATCAATCAAGATTCCAATTTGGTATAATGGGAAAAAGGAAGAATTAGTGAAGGAAAAAAGGGAGTCATATGTTGTCTACAAGCCTCCATATGATATACAAGATGATAAATTAGACTTCTTACAAGGAGGTAAGTATGAAAATAAATCTCTATGGCAAGAGGAGTAGGAGGTTGCTGCTATTTGTATCATGTCCCTAGCTAAATATGAGCATAATGCATGCGAAGAGGATGCTGGATTAGGCTTGCCGCTGGATCCCTTGCATTTTGCTTCATTTGAAAGTTTTCTAATGTTGTTTATAAGATGAATGAAAACAAAGTAAAAAGGTTACAAGGTAAAGATCTTCAGTTGCAAAGACATGATGCCCAAGTTTCATTGGAGAAGGCACCACATGTGGAGGAAGAATTGGTTTCTTTGTTTGACCAACTACCTAGTTTTGTTGAGCAAGATGAAGAGAGAATACATGTACCCAACTTACCAGCTGATTTGGGTCAGCCAGAAGATATTGTAAAACATGATGTACTACTGGTTCATGAAGGTGAGGATGAGATTGAAGGCTCAATCTCTATGAAAGAGCAAAAGGACAACCCTATTTTGGAGGTTAATGAAAATGCTTTGCATGAAGAAGTTTACCAGATTAAATAAATAGTTAGATCAGAACTTGTGCTTCAAAAGGGTGATCTTAAATCTAAGGTGAGTCCTTTTTTATGCAAACAAGTAAAGAAAATTTTGAAGATGACTCTTTTTGGGATGAATTAGAGGTTTTTTGTTCAAATTTAGATGTCAAACCAACATCTCAGAAGGAAAAAATTCACGAGCAGATCAATGAGAGAAACCTTGATTTGAATGATCAATAGGTTGAGACACATGCAAATTTTGTGCAAGTGGAACATGAGAAAAATCAAGTCATTGCTTTTGTTAGAATATTAATCTTTACTTGGTAAAGGTTATTATTTAATTGTAGCTTCTCCTTAAGAGGCTTTTCACAACTTGCACACACATAGATGAATGGTGGCATTCATTGAGTTGGGAGTTACTTTCTAATTCTAACTCCTCTTCTCACCTCTATATATTGAGGTGCCTCTCCTCTCATTCATCATTCAAGAAAGCAAGCTTAAGGCTTAAGTGCTCTCTCTCTCTCTCTCTCTCTCTCTCTCTCTCTCTCTCTCTCTCTCTCTGTATCATTCTTAGGCATTTTTCCTCCATTCATAATATTGGGGTTTTTTCTTGTTTTTTCCCCTTATCAAATTCTTGTGTCTCCTTTGCATTTGGTGGTGCTTGGTTTGGCTACTCTCTCTTTGGTAATATTTTTCCTTCAAACAATGCTCATTGATTAGTTATTTCCTTTGTTCAATTTATTTTTCCTTTCATGGTATTAGAGCTTGGTATTACTAATCTTTGTGAGCTACATTGTTGAAGGTTTACCAAATTTTAAAAGCACACCATTGGAGACATTCTATAGAGGAGGAAAAGAGCCAAAAGTTTAATCTTGTTTCTTGTCTAATATATATATATATATTTCCAACCCTTGTGCAGGTTTTTTTAATCTAAAAGATTTCTAAGTATTTTTTGTTTTCAAATTTCAAAGCTATATAAGTTGCATGCATATCTAATTTCTTACAATTTTTTTAGAAACCCTCAAATAAAGAATATATTTCATTTTTTTTAATAAAAAATCATTAGTTTTGTACAAATCTGCAAAAAAATCACTATATTCTGCATGTTATTATATAAATATTCAAATTTCTAAAAAAATAAAAAAATAAAATATTTTTCTTTCAAAATCAATCTCTCCTTTTTTTATACATATTAATATCAAATAAATATCTTTTTTGTTTTCAAAAATTAAATCAATAATTAAAAAAAAATCATTTTTCTTTCATTTAAGGATTTGGCTTTTTTTTTAAGCAGCCCTCCAAGCTTTTTCTAAAATCAAAATTTAAAAAGTTTCCCTAAATCTATAATATTTTAAAAAATTATCTAATTTTTTTTAAAAAAGTTTCCCAAATCTATAAACATTCTTTTTGTTTTTCCAAAACCTTTTTCTAAGAAACCTAAACTCTAGGTTTCAAAATCCTTTGCCCACCCATATTCTTTTTCCCCCGACCATTTAAAAGTTAAGTCACTTTTAAAAAGTTTCCTATTTTTTTCAAGTTTTTAAAACAACATATGCAAGTTTTATTAATTTATAAAGTTTCATTTAAAAGTTTCTTTAGTAATTAAAAACAATCTTTTTAATAGTTTTTTAAATATAAAATATTTCAATCATTTAAACCTTTTATATATTGCTTTTTACAAGATTAATGAATAATATTTACTATTTTTTATTCAAATTTTATAATAGTTTTTTTAATCATTTAATTTCAACATTACAATTTGCTATAGTTTTTAAAGGAACTTTTTTAATTCAAACAAAAGGGGTATTTTTATTTTGTAAACAAATATTTAGAATAGTTATTATTTTTATCATAAAGTTGTGTATTTTTTATTGCAATAATTTCTACTTTAATTCTTGAAATTAAGTTGACTTCTTCTAACTATCATTCTTGGAAAACCCATATCTCCTTTATTTTTTGTTTTAAACATCTTTTAGATGTTGCTACGGATCCCAAATCAGAACCCGACCCATCTGCATCCAAAGATGATCGAGAAAAATGGAGGCTCAAAAATGAGGAAGCCATTGGCCTCATAGGTATTTCCATGTCACCTAAACTATATGTTCACATTGGGACATGCACAAAAGCCTATGAAGCATAGGACAAACTCAAAACTATTTATGATAGTTCAAATGAATCTAGAAAAATTCAACTTCAAGATCAACTTGAAGATTTGAGGTATTCTGATTTCAAATCTATGGATGATTTTCTATTAAAATTTGATGCTTTGAATAGTCAATTGAATGGTTTAGGAGTAAAGTTAGAAGATCTTAGATTAATTCATCTTATTCTTAAAAAATGTCTTCCTAGACAATTTCAGCAATTTATTACTAATATTCATGCTCAATTAGCTATTCCTTATTTAGCTACTCAATTAACTTATTATATTTTCACAATTTATTAAGACATGAAGAAGCTAAGCTAATTCAAATTGGTAATCTTAAATCTAATGAGCATGCCTGCTTGTCTAATCATAAACAAAACTTTAAGCCTCATTAGATAAACAATATTATAATAATAAATCTCATTATAATAATGGCAATGATCTTAGGAAGAATACTTCTCCGAAGAGACCTCCTTGCACTTATTGTAATAAGGATGGTCATTGGAAAAATACTTGTTTTAAGAAGCAAAATGAGAAAAAGCCTATGAAGCAAAATAATCAACGACAAAATAAGCTTGAGTTTCAAAACAATGCAAATCAATCTAGATGTGCTTTTACTTGTAGTTTTAATGTTTCTCAACATCTTGAATGGATTATTGATTTAGGTGCATCTCAACATTTTACTTCTCATAAAGAAGTTTTTGAGTCTATGCAACCTGATATTTCTAATGTTCCTCTTCAACTTGCCAATAATCATACTTGTAAAGTAGAAGCAATTGGAGATGTGAATGTTCCTAATGGTAAATTGCATGACGTTTTATATGTTCCTAAATTAAAGACTAATTTGCTTTCAGTTGCTAAGCTTTGTCAAGATTATAAAATAGAATTTTACAAAGATATGTGCTATGTTATTGATCCAAAACAAAAAAGGATCATTGCAAAGACAATGATAATTTATTCAAATTTTATGAGTTTGCTCAATCTAGATGCTCTTTAATATCTACCATTGATTTCAATGTTTGGCATGAAAGACTTGGTCATATAAATGCTAACAATATTGCTTTAATGCAAAAGATTAATATGGTAGATGGATTGCCTAGTATTGTTCCATCTAAAATTGTATGCACATGATGCATGAGTGGTGAGATGCATAGGAAGCTCTTTCCACATGGTTAATCATGGAGGGCAACTCATAAGTTGCACCTAGTTCATAGTGACCTTTTGGGACCCATGGAGAATAACTCCATCCAAGGATCAAGGTATGCACTTACTTTTATTGATGATTATTCTAGAAGAACTTGGATCTATTTTCTTCATAGTAAGGATCAAGTTCTTGATATATAATTTTTTAAATTTCATAAATTTGTTGAAAGGTAATCAGGTTTTAAACTTAAAATTCTTAGAACTGATAATGGTAAAGAATATGTGAACAATGCTTTTAATAGTTATTTAAAATCATTTGGTATTAATCATGAGCTAACTATTTCCTATACACCTCAACAAAATGGTGTAGCAGAAAGGAAGCATAGAACTATTGTTGAAATGGCTAGATGTATGTTACATGCTAAAAATATGTCTTATAAATTTTGGGCTGAAGCTATGTTTTGTGCTACTTACATTATTAATAGGACTCCAACTAAAGCTTTAAAGGATATAACTTTTGAAGAAGCTTGGTCCGGTAGAAATCCCAATCTTAAGCATTTAAGAATTTTTGGTTCAATTGCTTATGTTCACAAACCTAAACAAAAGAGGCAAAAATTAGATCCTAAATCTTCTTATCATATTTTTGTTGGTTATGATGAACATTCTAAAGCTTATAGAGTTTATAATCCTCTTACTAACAAAGTTAAAGTTGCTAGAGATGTATGCATTGCTGAAAATGGTGTTCATGATTGTTCTAAAGTGCATGATATTGAATCTTCTCAAAATAAAGTTATTGTTGTGGAGGATAATCCTCAAGTTGAATATTCTCTTAACCCTCCCAATGCATCTCTTACTCATAGTGATAGTGATGATGAAAATATTGAAACTTCTCCTCATGATTCTTCTTCTAGTGATGATACTTCTACATCTAAAAGGAAGCCTAAATGGTTTACTAAACTTATGCAAGAAAGTGAAGATATTTTAGCTATAATGAATCAATCTAGAAAGACAAATTATTGTAATTATGCTTCGATGTCTAATGTTATGCATTCAAATGATCCTCAAACTTGTGAAAAAGCTAAAGATCAACTTCATTGGCAAAAGGCTATGCAAGGAGAATATGATACTTTAATTTCTAATAAAACTTAGGATTTAGTTCCCTTACCTCAAGGTAAGAATCTTGTTTCATGCAAATGGTTGTATAAAACTAAGGTTAATGCAAATAATGAAGTTAGCAAGTTTAAAGATAGATTAGTTGCTAGAGGCTTCTCTCAAATTGAAGGTTTAGATTATAATGAAACATTTGCACCAATAGCTAAGATGCCAATTATTATTAGTTCTTGCTTTAGCTTCTCATATGCATTGGCCTATTCATCAAATGGATGTTAAAAGTGCATTTTTAAATGGTGATTTACATGAAGAAATTTATATGTCTCAACCTTTGGGTTTCATTAAGGAAGGTAATGAAAATATTGTTTGAAAATTAAAGAAATCAATTTATGGTTTAAAACAATCTTCTAGAGAATGGTATTCTAAGATTAATGCTTTATTTTTATCTCAAGGTTTCATTAAGAGTAAAAATGATCCAAATTTATATATTAAGAATAGTGAAAATGATATTGTGATTATTATCTTATATGTTGATGATTTAATTATCACTTCTAGTTCTAACAATTTGACTGGTGATGTTAAGTCTCAACTCAACCAACAATTTCAAATGACTGATTTAGGCCTATTACATTATTTTTTGGGTATGCAAATTTGGAAAACACCTAAAGGTATTTTTATTTCTTAACAAAAATATGCTCAATAGGGAAAAATTTAGTGGCGAATTCTAGAAATCGACTAAGTCGAAATTGGCGAATTTGCGCAAACCAACAGGGTGTCCAAATCGCCCCAATTTTATGAACTATAGGTCCAATGCATGTTCATTCGC
The DNA here is from genome assembly GCA_007258455.2 of Sequoia sempervirens. Taxonomy (NCBI): domain Eukaryota; kingdom Viridiplantae; phylum Streptophyta; class Pinopsida; order Cupressales; family Cupressaceae; genus Sequoia; species Sequoia sempervirens. The sequence goes on from VDFB02344288.1 coordinate 59,012, forward strand.
TAATGAGTTTTTTTTATGAGGCATATTTAAGCAACAAATTTTCCATAACAAACTATGTGTTTCAAATGGACCGACTAATATTTTCGCCTGGAATCTCGGAAGCATGTAATAAAACACCTACATATTTGCCAATACTATTAAAACAATATTGTATCATGACCTATTTCGCCAATTAAAATTTACAAATAGTTGCTTGTGAAGACCCATTTCGCCAATTAAAATTTATAAATAGTTGCTTATGAGGACCTATTTCGCCAATAACATTAAAAAATAATTACATTTGAGGACACATTTCGCCTTGAAAATTACAACGTATCGTTGTATAAGCACGTGAGATTCGCTAAATATGGATTGATATAAATACAATCAAAACTATCATTTATTCTTACACATTTTGTTCAGTTTTGAGGTTCTACTTCACGATTCAAAAGTCAACGAAAGCCAAAAACGTAGACTTAAAGGTGAGTGATCATTTCTTCATAGTGTTATTAGTTATAATAATAAGTTTTCTTTATCTCTTTTCCATTCTTGCTTCAGTCTTAAAGTTAAAGATGATATTGAGTAGGGAATGGGATCTATATTCTTTGTCCTTAAACAAGAAGACAATTTTTTCTAGTTTTTATTCAAAGTGAGAGATTAATATGTCGAGTAGCAAGGGTGAGGCTCCTGCCACTCCTTAGGGTAGTGAAGAGACTGGGAGGCCATCAAAATTCCCAAAAAATAGAAATAGAGGTACCATACAGTCTTACTTTGGAATTACCAAAGCTTCTGATCCATCAGATCAAGATGGAGCTACATCATCAAATCTTCCACCAAATATTAATGAAGAAGGCATTCACATTACCTCACCACCACCGAAAGGTGAGGTTGAGATTTTCATTGAGTTAAATCAAAATGTATCAAATGAGGATTGCAATACTACAGAAGATGTTCCAAGGGATACCCTAGTTAGCCAGAATAAGATAATTGACTTGGATGAGGATGATGTTGGTAGCAAGAAAAGAAGTAGCAAATAAAAAATGGGGTGCGAGTGGGAAATGACAAAGAATTTTCAACTTGGTTGGTTGTCAAAGTACCCATTCATTGTACCAGTGGGGATTGGGAAAGCAAACGATATTGAAAATGTAACATTGGCCAAATGTACGATTTGTAGTTGGAAATGTGGAAGAGACAAGATGTTGCAACTAAAGATTGACACTATAGAAAAACATATCATTAAAGTTTATAAAAAAAAATCATAGACGAAAAGGAATAATCAGTCGTACAATGGAAATCAAAGGAAGAATGTCTTCATGTTAGGTATGCCGTGGATTATGAAGAGCATGACCAAAGAATGTCGAAGATTTCTGCATGTAAAGGTACACTTGAGGCTCAATTTGGAAAAGCAATGGAAGCAACAAATATGTCAAAAACTGCTCAGATGAGTGTTGTTTTTCATATTTTGTCCAAAGGGCATCCTATGATAGACTACCTAGAATATTATGGTTTATTATCTTATTTGGGTGTTCCTCACTATCCCTTCTCACATTGGTTAGTAAATGCTAGACAGGAATGGGAAATTTGTCTTGCTGTAGTTGAAAAGGAAGATTTAAAGGAGAAAGTAAAAGAGTCAAATTTCATTGCATTATCTTTAGATGAAGTTACTATGGTAGACAATACTTCTTGGGTCTGTATGCAGTTGTATACTATAGAACAACATGTTCGCCAAGATCTTCTCCGTGTTCATAAAATGAAGGACACTTCAACATTGCAAAATCTATTTGAACTAGTCAAGAAATCTTTGAATGAAATTGTAGGTATGGATGAGTTGATAATTGCCAAAAAGTTGGTGTGTGTAGGAGCTGACGAAGCTGTAGTGATGCAAGGTCAAAGGACCAGTGTTTGCACAAAGTTACAAACTACTTGTGCACCATACATGCTTGGAATTCATTGCAAGGCCCACAAAATGAATTTAGCATTCAAAATTGTAAGCAAGTTTCCTACTGTATCAAAAGTTGAAAATCTAGTTCATGAGATCCACGCATAATTTTGTCAAAGTCCCAAATGTTTCACAGAATTTCAAAATTTTGTTGAGGGAATAACACCAGGAAACAAGCTTCTCAATACCAGATGGATCTCCCTGCATGGACCGACACAACGAGTTCTTTCAGAATATCAATCCTTGATTGGAGTGATGTACGAGCATTGCAGCATAGTAGACAAAGCTCCTGACCTCTGTTGACTTTCTCTTTGTGGTATATTGTCCTTGATGACAAAATTGATTGGTGACAAAACTGATTGGTGATTGGCCTAATGATACTTGGTGCTCTTTGTGTTCAGTTTGGCATATTCAATATTTTGTGGATCATGCATTGGGTTGATGCATTTGGGTGCATTTATTCATCATATATTGTGGTACTGATCACATTGAGCTTCATGTGCAGATAAAAGTTATTCAGGTGGCATTAGTTTTCAAGTGATATCATGGAACAATTGATTTCATTTTAACAGATTGGCACTTCTTTATTGTACAACAGGTATATTATTTCAATTGTTCATTATCAGATTGATCATGGCATCATTGACAAGATTCATTATGTCTTCATGGCATTCTATTGGTGATCTTCATGGCTTTCTCATAAGTCTTTAGTATCCATGATTATGATATATTATTTGGTACATGGATTTTTGGGTTGAAATTTTACTAATGCTCTTCTTGACACTTGAGTATGATATTTCATTTGGTATCATTGGTATATATATACACTCTTCAGTTGGTTTTTGTCATTTCTTATCTTCATGGACAGATTAGTTTGGTGCATATGTTAACATGCTATACATATAGCTTCACAAGGGTTATTTCATTATACATGAGGTGGAGGAGTTTATATTGATACAAAGTCAGTCTTGTATCCTTGAGTTGGCTACTATAGCTTCATAAGCAATGGTATTGCTTGGACTTTTCATATCATTTCTTACAAAGAGTATTTTGACATATACTTGGGCCTTCACATTTTACATGGATTCACATTTCATATTTACTTATATCTTGGCATATGGTTTATTTGTGATATAAGTTTTGGTAAATGCCTTGGTCGGCATTAAGACATTTCTAATTATTTTTAAAGTGCATTGTTTTAGCACTTAAGGCCGACAATATTCACTATGGTTATCACTTATAAAGTGATTGGCAAGGTGGCATTTCCTTGGTTTTTTGATTGAAGATCGATCATGTTTCGGGCTTATACATTGCACAACAGTTAATACATATTTTTTAAAGACTTGGGTTGTCGGCATATGTATTACACTTGATTTGCTTACATGGAAATGACAATATTATTGTTTCAATGAGTATGTTGACTGTGTTGACTTGGACAACACGTGTAGATTATGATTTGACATTCATTTAATGCTTCATTGTGTCGGTGACATGGATTTCAAATGATTGTAATATGATTTTTGGATTTCAAATTTCATTCATTTTGTTTTTGGAGTTTCGATGAAGGAAGAAATAGGGTAAACAAAAGATTGAACCCTAGCGCCGTCATGTTGGAATTACAATTGCAGATTGAGCAAGTTTGCTGTGGTATTCTGACATGGTTTTCAGTTATGTTGGTCTTTGATGGATGGCGAGATAGTTGGTGGTCTTCACTTGAGCTGGAAGTAGTAGTTTAGGCAGTTTTTCATGAAGATCTCCATGGATTTTGTTTGCAAGTTAAATCCACCGTGACAGAGGTAATATCTATGCATTATTTTGATCTTTCAAAGGTAAATCTGGTAAATGAGAAGTAAAAGAGGAAAATAAAACTTTGTTTCAGTTTCGAACAAATTTCTTAACTAACCTAAACTACTTTGAACCCGAGTATAAACTCAAGGGTTTCATCTCATAGTGGCATTTCATCTTCATATAATTGTTTTTTCTTAAAAAATCCTTGATGGGTATCATGATCAAATATTATTGTTCTTACCAGTTTATAAACTCTAGATATTGAATACAAGTTTTCTTGACAAAGATGAATAACCGTTTTACAAACATTGTATATATATGTATCTTTACAAAAACACTTGAAGTGTGATGAGATGAAATAGTCTGGATAGAGTATTGCTTATTGTGAAATCATTCTGTAAAGAGGAAAAGTGGGCTCATATTGTTTTCATCTCTGATTGTATTACAAAGATTATTTTGAATTGAGCATTATTGCAAAATCATTTTGTATCCTATTGTAATTTTATAACTGTAGAGAATTATTGCAGTTATAAGGTTATGATGGGTTGCAATACCTTGAATGTTTGATGAAGTTGGTGCTTCAGAAAGATTATGGGAGCTGGTGCTCCACATTGTTACAGAGTTGGTGCTCTTTGATTAATAAAAGGAAATTTTAGTGAGTGGTTTTTTATACCCCATGAGGGTTTTTCCACTCAGGAAATTTTGTGTTAAATGTGATGTTACATGTCTCTCATTCTGTTTCGTGTTAATGTGCTCATTTAGTCAAAGCTATGATACTTTTAGTTCATATTTCAAAAGTTTGTCATGCAAAGTTAAAATTGTTCAAATCTATTTTTAAAAAGCCTTTTGTAAAGCAAATTAAATCTGCATTGGGAAAAGTTGTAGTTCTGTTCAATAGCATAAACAAGATTGTTCACACATTAATTGAACAATATCATATGATTCTTTTAATATAAGTTAGTCAAGTTTCATGTCAATCTGATCTAAAGTGTTAATGTTCAAGTGCATAAACAAACTTGCCACATTGGGTTAAATTAGTAAGAGTTTCATTGAGCTTTTAAATTCGTATGTGAAAATTATTTCACTCTAATTCACCCCCCCTCTCAGAGTGAATCCACTTCCAACAACCTCTTACATAGGTTAAGTGATATAGAGACACTCTTGACTTTAGCTATTCTTCTCCCCATGCTGGATGTGATGAAAAGTACTGTGAAGAAAACCCAAGACAAAACTATGTATATTAATGAATATTCCAATCTACATTAACATACATGCTTGGCCCTCGAAATGAGATACCAATGTACATGGATATGAGATACCAATGTACGATTTTAAGACATCCAGGCACTCTAGCAGAGAAGTAGCTATTAACGAGGAAGATTTTAATGACGTTAAATCTGTTAGTGATAATTTGAAGGAAATTGAAAAATCTCTTTCCTTAGATTCATGAAAGATTCCTTCGACATGAAATACTTGAAGCCATGGGTATTGCCGTATCCTCAATTTTGGGAAAATCTAGATAACCCAAAATATTTTCATGATCAAGTAAAAATCTTGATCAAACAATTTTTGAAAAGTGTAACATATAATGAGCAGAAAATAGAAGGAATTTTAAATGAAGCTAAACTTAGAAAACAATCTAGGAGTTTTGCAACAGCTTTGAGGGACCAATATAAATCGATGGGCATGGAGAAGGCCTTTGAACCGGGATCAATAAAAAAGGTTTGGACAAACTTAGGTCAGAGTGAAATATTGCGTGATTCGATATCAGAATATTTCAAACTTGCCAATTTATGTCAAACAATGATATTGGGGTCGATGGAGGATGAGAGTTTTCAGTACATTGGCCAGGTTTTTGAAATCAAAGTTAAGAAACAAACTAGACAAGAATTTGGAAAATTGCTTGAGGTTGAAAGGAATTGAGTATAATTTCTTTAATTTTCCTTTTGAAAGGGCACTCGCAATCAGGAGGTCCACATGTGAAAGAAGAAGGACCGGGTTGTGCAACACTCCAATTCCAAATACTGGTACTGGTGGCAGTGGGACTGGGATAGAAAAAATTGACACAAATCACACAATGAATGTTGAATTTGAGACATAGGCCGAAAAAAATGAAGAGCAAACTCATAATCAAATTCAAGACAACTCTTTTTCTTTATCTCAAGATGAACGTCAGTTTGAGGACCCTGACTCCATTTGGGAAATGGAAGAGAATTAGTAGCTTTTAGGTATTTATACTACACTTCATGGATTAGTTTCCATTGTTCCATATTGTAGTTGATGAAATTTTATATTTAGTGGTTGTTCAATCAAATTGCGAATCATTGCACTTCATGATATTTTATTTTATATTGCACTTCATGAATCATTTTCCAAACTGTAGTTGATGATATTTTATATTGTATTCCATGAAATTGTGATATTTTATATTTTATATTGTATTCCTTGGCATTGAATTTGATATGTGATTTTGCATCATTTTTAAAGAAAAACACTTATCACACTACTTATAAATTCCTATTGCATTGCCATTCACACAATCTTTGATAAATAACTGAAAGGAATATTATTAATCCATTCCTTGAATAGAAGCTAACAGTTCAATATCCATAACTTATAAGCTAACAAAAGCTAACAGTTCAACATAAATAACTTATAAAGGCATCCACACAACTTAAACAATAAAAGCTTAAACTACCAAATCACCTAAATTATACTGAGAAATCCTTATGCATCCATCACCATAAAATATTTATTCACAAATAAACATTCCACAACAATGAAACTAACCAAAAATCTATCATTCCAATAATAGACAATCCACTGGAAAACTACTTAGCAAAAGTACAATAAATCCACACACCATAACTCAAAGATTACGTATGCATGAACTTCACCATTGTCTTTCTATATTGAAATAACAAAAAACCAGTAAAAATAGCAGAGTTTTTTTGTCTTGATAACGGTTTCTTGAAGACAACCGTTTTAGAAATTAAAATAAAAAGTCTTTGAAGTATCAAGAGAGCCAAATTAAAGAAAATAACATAAAAACTAAAAACTAAACAACGGTCCCACTCCCAACACTGACTCCTTCACTTTCAATTATTTCCACCTCCTGCTCCTTCAGTAACGCCTCCTGTGCCTTTACTCTTTTCCTGTATTCCTGGTACTTGGTGACAATTTTGGTGATGTTTTTGCTTCCTGGAGTCATGGTGATTTGTAGCCTTGTCCTCCATCTTGAAAGTACACGGTCTGACTCAGCTGGCGTTTCATAGATGTTCTCACTTTTTGACTTATATGCACTCATATAGGTCTGTAACTTACTCAATTTTCTAAAGGAGTTTTCTTAGGAACAACTACTTCTTTATGATACACCTCTTTAAATTCCCTCAATATGTCTACAAGATCTAGTACATTTTCATTGAACCCATCCGTGAGGTGCACTTCAAGAGCATTGAAGTTGTCCATGATCTACACCAATATGTTAGTTTTTTCTAACAATTTATTGATTTCCTTCATATAATCTTCATATACTGTCAATTTCCACTCCAGTGAATCATATGAAGTAGGATCAATTTCTTTAGGGTCATCCACCAATTTTTCTCTTATTAACAAAGAGTGTTCCATGGAGAATAATTATTCAATTCCCTTTGAAAGAAAAAATGTGCTACTATGTTCTCTCTTGATCTACTGGAGCTCACCTACCAGCTCCTTTCTTTTATCAGACACATTAACAAAGAATTGCCTAAATTTAGTAATGTGGAAAACGCCATCCTGATAAAGCTCTTCTATCCATTCGCTGGAAGCTTTAGCATAACGTAAATTTTTCTTGACCCGTAGTATAGTGTTAGAATCAATACCTTGAACATTTGAGCTTGAGGCTTCCTTAGTTGTTGAAGTCACAATTGATGAAATAAAATTTCTTAAAGAAAGATTATGAGATTGCAACTAAAGGTTCTCCTTTTTCAGTTCTTTTGCTCTTTTGATCAATGCATTAACAGAGTAATCAACATGATATACATCACCTTCTAAAGTAGATGGACCTATATCAACATGAATAACCCTGTAGTCATCTTCTGTTATCTCATTTTCATTTAGGTCCTTTTGTGGATCAACAATCTCCAACAGTTGATGCCCAATAGTGGAATTAGTGACAATTCGTGACATCTTCTTAGCCTTTTTGGGCTTCTGGTGACCCTGCAGTAGTATGGCAACTGCATCTACTTCAATTTTCATTGTGGGAATAATATTTCTTTTCTTCTCGACTGCTTTCTTTAACCATGTTGTGGAAGATGCCACTAACACTAATCCAGTGTCTCTACTTACAACACTTACATTTTTTTTTTTCAGTTGATTGAACATAAATTTTTTTTTCAATTGATTGAACAGAAATAGAAGTATCTTATGGTGGAGAAGGTGGAACTTCAAAGAATGTGGGAAAAGAATTATCATCAATTATTTGTTGAAAAATTCCCTCAGAGTTTGTAGGCACTAGCTTTTCTTGACTAGCCTTTTTCTTAGGTACTAAGGATACACTATCCTATTCACAAATTGATTTTAGCTTGGCCCCGGTGTCTTTTGGCTTCTCACCATCTCCTCCTGACTGTGAGCTAGTGAAAAATGACCTAATTGATTTTTTTCCAATTGATATATTTATGCCAGAGGCCTATATAGTTCCTTGCTCTTTTCTCTACGAAACTCTTTGCTCATGGGGAGAACTCACACCTTGGCGCCATTTTTCGTTCAACCATTCTAAATTTCTTCTCAAAACAGGGGAATAAAGGACCATTAGGTTTGAAACTTCATCCTCTGACCAATTAATTTTGTACAAGGGCTTACCAACAGGGGCCCGATATTTGAGATCAATGATCACCAAGTCTTCTTGTGCATCTTCTGGAATATTGAAAGAAATACCAAAATCTTGTATTTGCCTTAGGGTCAATCTCATGAAATTTATTCTATACACCTCGCCTTCATCTATATAGTCTTCCCAAAAATCTTCAATATCAGGGTGATGTTCATAGCTACCAACTCCATACAAATTTTGCTTAACATAACCCTTGCTATCAAAATTAGTTCTCATGGGAAAACACTAAAAATTGAATTCATTCAGGGCTTTCTGCACACCCCTAGCAATATTATTACTTTTGCAAGAAAATGAAGGCATGGATAATGGAAAAGCATACCCCTTCTTTCCCATGTTTGAATATTTAACATTTACAATAGCCATCTGCCAGTAAACTTCAAGAAAAACTAGGAAATCACTTGGGTAATGGGGAAATTTCAATGGAGCCTTCTCAAAACCTCCAATTCTAAGATAAGTAAATTTGTTGAACTGAATGTAGAAACTTCCAAACCTCAATACCAGAGCAACCTCTTCAGGTGAAACCCAAAGCTTAGGTTTTCCATCAAATTTTCTCACAATTTCCATTAAAAATGCGTCATTGATGTGACACAAATTCGTTAATGTTCCAACCTCCTTAGTGAGTTGTGGAAAAGTTCTATACATAGGCATGTCCAACGTCAGAGATCTTTGTGGTTCCAACTTTCCTAAACAACCTCTTGACTAGATAGAATGTAAACCTAGTATGAGCACATGTGGAAGGCAACAGTTTGCAGAAAATTTATCAATTGCTCATTTAAATGATAACTAATACTCATTTAAATGATAACTAATAATCTTAGCCCAGTCAATGAATTTTTTTCACTACAAATCAGCAAAATAAAACAACACACCCAAAATTCAAAAGAGTCTGAATATGCATTACCAACCACACGATGTAGCAAGGTGATAGCATCTGAAATTTCATCCTTAAAATGAACCCTTTTAAGCTTTGAGGGCAACACCCTCTTACTCGGATTTCAACCAATTCCTTGCATGGAATTTTTGCACCATTCCTCATTCATTATGAAAAAATCGTCACCAACAACTACAAAAATTTCCTCTACAATTTACCTCTTTGGAATGCCTAATGCGTGGGAAATCACTTTAGGAGTAATTCTTGCAATGAATGACCCGCCCATAGCTCTAATTTCTTGAGTCTCTGGAATGTAGCCCCTTGTACACGCAATCACTAGGCCGATGCTTTGTATAACCTTAGGAAAACCTCTCGCGTGTGCCAAACCGCTCTGCAGAACTTTATCTTCTAGTGCTGTTCTCTCCCTTTGCTCTAGGTGCACCAAAAAATCCTCCAAATTGATGTGCCTAGTTTCAGTGTTCCTCATGCCAGACCAGTGATTTTGAATTCCACTTTGCATGAGTGAAAATTCACAGAGATAGAATGTTTGCACTTGAGAAGTACTAAAATTGGAAAAGAACGAGAATGCAGGCTAAATGTCTGAGTAAAACTTCACCACCCACTTATGCCGTTATTTTTTATAGGACATGCATTAAATGCAACATTGAATTTCATTCCTCAAAAATATAGCCTTTAAGCTTGCATGCTTTTTTAAATTCCTGAAAAGACAACTCAAGGTTAGTCCATACATAACATTCAATGAGATGTCAGATGATGATGCCTTTGAAAGCCAAGATAATTCCATAATGTCGCGTGGTCGCTGAAACTTGGAACCTTAGAACTAGAGTCTAAAGTTTTGAAGTTTTCAAAACTTCCAACCCAATGACTACAAAGATGACCAACAAAGACTTGCAACTCAACAAAGTGAACCAAGTTGGGGAATCGGGAAGTTATGAAAATTTAGAACTTCGCGACAAGGTTATAAAACTCATAGGACAAGCGACTAAGGTTAGGAAAAGCACCAAAACTATGACATTGAGTGATAGTAACCACAACAATAAAACTAACCAAAAATATATCATTCCAATAATAGATAATCCACTAGAAAACTACTCAGCAAAAGCAGAATAAATCCACACACCATAACTCAAAGATTACGTATGCATGAACTTCACCATTGTCTAAGTCTTTCTATATTGAAATAACTCTCTCATCCTCCACTGACTACAAAGATGACCAACAAAGACTTGCAACTCAACAAAGTGAACCAAGTCAGGGAATCGAGAAGTTACAAAAATTTAGAACTCCGCTACAAGGTTATAAAACTCAGATGACTAGTGACTAAGCTTGTTTTTCTCCCTTATTTTGAGTCTTATCATCTCTCCAGTTGTGACATTTTACATAAATTATTAATGAAATTTGATCAATGATCTTTCATTAATCTTCTTTGTCATTATGCATTGATGTATGTTTTAATTCTGGCTTTGGTTTAATGAACTAGTTAAAGTACCTTGATTAAAGCATGAATTCATATAAATGTTTTGTGGATCTGATAAGTAGTCATGGAGATTGAGTATTGATGTGTGAATTATAATGCAATTTCACTAAGATTATGGATGTCTAGAATTAAAATCATCTTATAGTTCATATTTTAATTGTGTTAAAAGTAAAACTTGAACATGTACTCAGCGATTCATCACTCAACTCAATGCTTAATAACATATTAACAATATTATTAGTAGCATATACAACAATGAACATCAACAATCATTTAATGTGTATCTAGTAGTTGAAACCACTACTAGAATTTTTCTTCAAATGATAAAATAAATAATATAGATAATTGAACATCAACACATTACTGAAGTTTGAATTTGAGCTTTTTTATTGATTATCACATGAAGGAATACATAGAGGAATTGACAATGCAAAATCTTGCTCAAAGACAACTCTGCATAGAGTTGAGTTGGAACTTGGAAACTCATTATCAAAAATCAAATCATTGCATCACCTTTTCTAGCAACTTCCACTCTTCCAAATCAATCTTCCTTGCATCCTACATCTTCTTTTTGAAATCATTCTTTCCAACAAATTGCTCATTTGTGTCAAAATCCCCTAGAAAACCGAGCTCTGTGAAGTTCCTTACCTTTTCACCCAAGTTATTCATCTTGTCTACAACCAAATGAAAATATTCCTTTATTTCATGCATTCTCAAACACTTTTCAATGATAGATGGCAACGCCTGATGTAGCAAGCCGATTAGTAATCCTTTTTTATTTCAAAACATTGTCACTGGATTTGTAGACTGTTTCTTGAATTTGATTTGTAGATTTCTCTAATGCCAACACATTTTTGTTGTCCACTAAATATTTGTTGAGCTTCTTATGATTTTTTCTGATAGCATCAATCAATTGAAACATGCCACACAAATGATCAATCCTCTGCATTATTTCATCCTAGATCTTTTGTTTCATATGCCTCATTGTTTCTCTATAAAATGTAGATAACTTATTTTGACAAGACTTAATTTCATTTTTTGCTTCCATCAGCTCTGCCTCCAAACCTTCATTTATTTTTCCCTCCTCCAATTTTTGTTCCCACTGTGCATTTCCATTTGTAATGCTTGGTCTTAATTTTTCTTAAGTGGATTTTTCCTCATCATATTTCTTGTTGCTCTCATCTAGCCTTTGCTTCAGTTCATTCACTGCAGTCTCATTCTACTTATCCTCTTTGCTTGTTGATGTAGAGACATATTTTTTTATTCTTTTTTCTAATTCATTGCTCTTGTTATCTGCTGCTTTCCTCTTTTCTTTCCTCATTTGCTAGGGTTTCTCCTCAGAATCCTTTCAATTTGAGTCCAAGTAATATTTTTTCTCTCTATCTCTTGCTTTTAGAAATGATGTGCAGCATGTACACCAATTCATTGTTCTTCTTTTGATACATTAATTTTTAGCATTTTATGGAGTCCAGGCAAAATTCAATTGAATATTGTCTCACCTGAATTCAAATTTGTTTGCTAAGGATTTGTTGGTTTTGTTTTGAACTGTGGGAACAAGAATGTTATGTACTCCATGATTTCTTTATTTGTGTCAAATGTGGATAATACCATGGTTGTTGCAGGCTTTGAAGTTACAACAGACAAACTCTCCATCAGTTGCTTCTTTTCTTTTTTATTCAAGTCTGATTTCTTTTTAAACTCTTCAATGTAATCAAATCCTAGGGACGCAGGAACAATGGAATGCTTGAATGGTGAAGGAATAAGAGTACTTGCAGATGCTAATGATGTCATAGCCAAACTAACTGGAAGTGGGGGAGTGCCTATAAATAACTTCTTTGTGGTGGATCCACTGGTAGTGTGACTTGGACCTGTCAAAATCCTTTGCCTCTTCTGTATGCCTTGATCACCTGGTGTTTTTGTGGTATATTGTATTGTTGTCCTCTTGTGTGTAATTTTTTGTTGTAGCACATGTTGACCACTACTACTAGTAGTACTACACCCATACCATCACCACCAGAGGTAGTTCCAGTTGCACTAAGCTCTCCACCATGGGCATGTCCTAGTTGTGATTGTGTCTAACCATGAGGATGAGTATTTAAAGCTCTAACAAATTGACTTGTATGTCGTAGGTCTACTTTTTCACCTCCAAGCCCAAGGCCATAATTATCAACTGCTTTTCTATGCTTTACATCTATTACCATCCAAGGGCCTTGTCTTTGGGACCCCAAAGGACCACCTTCATAACCCATTTTTTTAGCTATGGCTGCTCCTATAGTGTATGCTTCTTTTGTGGCCTCACTTAAACCAAGTTTGAAATTGACATGGCTTTGTTCTTCCCTATCATCATTAGATTCATCATCACTTTCTTTATCTTCTTGTTCATCTAGATGCTCTATATTCCACAAATTTCTAAACTCACGTTCTTCTTCGTTATCTCCATACTCTGCAAGAGCTCTTGGATCACCTAGCTCCTTCCTCATAGACCAAAAGGCAGTAATTTTTGATCGTGATCAATTTGTTTCTATAACTTCATTCTCTATATAATTTGGCATTTTTACTCTACTATATGGTTTATGACTTTTTTCATAAAAAATGTTGTACCTCCTAATTGTCTTTCGATGTAATGCCATAATTTTTGCTAACAATTTTTCAAAAGAAATACCATTCTCAACAACACTTCTCTCCATTGCTATTTTGACCTCATCCCAAGAATCCTTATTTCTCAAGTTTTCAAGCAAGGGTTTACTTTGATGTTGAATTCTATTTGCAACATTCTTATTGAGCACAATCATTGATTTAATGGTGTCACATGGATCATACTGCTAGTGATAGATAGCATCAAAATCAATAAATTTAAATGATTATGTGACACACTAAATTATTTTCTCTCGAATGTGAACCCTCCACATGAAAAAGGTAAAGAAGGAAATAAGGTCTTCTTTTGCTGACCAAAAAAGTGTAGTTCATCAGTACTCTACAACTGCCTTACATATTCCAATGCAAAAACCATTTTTGTCACATGTATTGGAAGTTTGTATGGTTGTACTCCTGATCCATAAAATCTTAGCACAGTATATTCTTCCATTAAGTACCAATCAACCAATTGTATTTATTTTCCTAGTTGAATGCAGTTTCTACATGACATAGGAAATCTAGGCATTGGAGTATTTGTAATTGCTTGATGCAATGGAGCCAAAAATTAGTCTACAAAATGATAGTAGTTCCTTCGAGAATAATTCATCCTTATCTCAGTCTTCCATTTATATACTGGATCCATTTTCTTTTCCTCAACATTACAATAGGGCTGAATCTAAAGCTTTTCGGTCTGAAACATTCCTCTAAATTTGAATAGAAAAAGATAGCACAAGTAGGTTGTGAACCTAAATGTCTTGGCGGAACCTCCTTTAATCATTAAACATTGTTTATGCATGGATTCTACAATGTGCTCAATAAAATTATATTTGACATGTCGAACACCATAATGGATATTATACACCATTTCAAGGAGGCTTGCACCCACTTCCAAATTGCTATCCAGTCCGAGGCAAAATGCTAGCATGGAAATAGTATCCAGAACCCATGGTCTAAAAATATCCAAATCATATGGAGGCTTATGATCACCTTTCAATTTATTTCTACCTTGAACTATTTTATTTAAGAAAGAATTTTTCTCCTTTTCATCCACTGCTTCATAATCACTAGCAAGCTTTTCTAGGTCAATGTGGACATTTCCAAATTCTTCAGTTGTAAACCCTAACACTTTTCCAAGTTCTTCTGCATTAATGGATAAAAATTATTCTTTGCTATCTTTATTAACAATTTCTCTTTTGTTATCATCATAATTTTGGGCACAAACCATGATAAATTCTAGGCAAGGGAAAACCTCATGTAACATCATGCGCCCTAATCCAATGAACCACAGTGCACTGATACTATTAACTTGCATTTTCTTTGCAGCCTTATTCTAAGATGAAAATATAAGTTCTAAGGTACGCCTACCATAGGTTTCAGGATCATAAATATCATGGTATTCATCAGTGAAACCTGGGGTTTTAAGCAATTTTGCATAATGTATTTTTTTATCTAACATTGCTCTAGTGGTACTGGTGGTAGACATGCTGATACAATGTGAAATTGTGAATTCCCTATTATTCCTCCTTAATTTTTCTTAATTCTTAAGTCTCTTAACCCTAAACCTCAACTTCAAAGTTTGACAAAATAAGATTTTAAGAAATGCCAAACGATGAAACCTAATTGTAGGAATTCTTTCACTTACCTAGATTTTGATTCTTGAAAAGATTAATGCCGACAGTCGTGGAAATTGGGTTACTGGAATGGCTTTGTTGGAAGTGGAACTATGGAACCTAGAACAGGATGGTGCACTACAATGAGCAAATTGAAGACTGAAATCTCCCCATGTGTTGACCCTCTCACTTAAAAATAAAATCACTTTGTAGTAGAAAGTGCTTTTTTTTCGAACATTAAAGTGAATGAAACTGAAATGTCTACATGTTGCTTCCGGACTACACAATTAGTACATGGCTGAAAGCATTTAAAACAAGCCATTTATGATTTACTGTTGCATTCACAACAAATTCTAAATCATTGATATTTGTTAATCTAAGGTTATAGGTTGATTTCAGAGGTTTAAGTTTGCAAGCCTAGCACTCTGTGCATTTCATTTCAGAATGCAACTACAACCGTACATCAAATGTTCATCGAATGGTTGAGTAATTTATGATATAAATAATAAACATGTGTTTTAAAGTTACTTTAAACTTTAATGCGCTAGGATTGACATCAAGGCCAAGGGGCCGGTAACTTAAGGTTGCAATGGACTTAATAAAATGAATTACAATGTCACATTAATAACACAACCATTTATTTTATTACAACTAAATTACAATGTCACATTATTACATAGTACAAATACAAATGTAAGCGCCAAGCTTTTGCTGGACCGCTGGTGACAACATAAATGTAATTTACAAATGTGTGTCTAAAAATAAATGCATGGGACTTACCAGGTCAACAATGCACTCACCTCTCTAAAAATAAACACATGGGACTTGCTAGGTCAACAATGCGCTCTGAAAATAAATGCATGGGGAATGGGGGGCCAATCAAACTAGGGAAAGGGGATCTGTGAAGATACAAAGTGTACTTATCCCCTTTGAGAACTAAACTCATGCAAAATATGGGTTGTAAAATTGCTCCCATGCAAAAGATGCACTTTGAGCATAAACACATGGGACTTGCCTAGTAGACCATGGTGTCTAAAAATAAATGCATGGGGCTTGCTTGGCCAACCATGCTGGGGAACCGAGAGCTATGAAGATATAAAATGTACTTATCCCCTTTGAGAATCAGAATCATGCAAAAGATGAGGGGTAGTAAAATTTCTCCCATCTTCTACTTGCAGCCTCCATGCACTGTGATAGCACTTATCTCCATCAGAGCTCCTCATCCTGGTTCAAAACCTGTCTGAGAAGTCAGGTGAACCAAATCAACTTCTTTCCAATTCCACCCATTTTGAATTTGAAGGAAATTGTTCTTTTACTTTGTAACTACATAACTGGAGGCAGGAGAATTTAGAGTATCCCCAATAATACCACAACATCTTCTTCTAGAATCCTTATTAACCCTACAAAATGAAAACCCGTATGACAATTCAAACATTACACTCAATAGTATAGCCTTTATCCTTCAATGAATGATTTCAGTTGTGCTCACTATCCTTATTTATGGGCCAATAGTGCCACCAATAGTGCCACTACCAGCTTGGTCCTTGTGTACACCTCACATGTGTCACGTGTGAGGTTGGGTATAGACTATAATCATAATCACGATTTGCGCAAACCAAAAAACCAACTTAATAAATCGATTCGTGTAACTTAAGCCTTACATTTACAATTTAAATGTTTAATTTGATTTATGTCTAGACTCTGACAACCTGGCTACATGCAAAATGTACCTCAAGTTGACAAGCTGTTAATTGTCCAAATAGCCAATGCCACTCAAACGATATGAAATAATTACAAATCTTCATCACCTACGATTCTACATCATCATCTATGATTCTACAGTACATCATGCAATTTTCAATATAAATCTATCCAATCAATTGCTCTGGAGTGGATGTTCATATGGCATTAATCTGTGCTGCCGTCTGCAGTACCGTAGCCGCTTTCTTTAAAAACTAAGATATGGCATTAACGAGTGATGAACCTTGATCTCACAACATGTCTGCATCTAATGGTTCTAGTGTAATTCTGGAGGTTTGAATTCACAAATCTAGTGCTTTAGAGATTTACTTCCAGAATGCAACTATAGCCATCCATCGAAAATTCATCCAACGGTCATGGTTATATTGATTTGCGTTGACATCTAGCTACATATATGGAATATCCTTCACACATATGGAAGATTAAGTTTTTAAGCCCTGGTCCTATGTTCTTCTTAGGCGGTCCCTCTTTTAAAAAAAAATTTATGCACGTGCATATTTCTGCCACTTAAGTTCTTCTATTGCTCATCAGGAAAATAACCCATCGGGTTCATTACCGCGATGAGCGATGAGCCTTGATCTCACCGCGTGTCTGTATCTAACGGTTCTAGTGTTATTCTGGAGGTTTGAATTCACAAATCTAGTGCTTTAGAGATTTACTTCTAGAATGCAACTACAATTGTCCATCGAAAATTCATCCTATGGTCGTGGTTATATTGATTTTCGTTGACATTTCACCACTGAATTTTTTTTATTAGTTTAAGATTATGCTAATTCGCTAATGTTTTTTCTTATGCATTTGAAAATAGGTTTAATTTTCCAATGAATATATTTTTTTGGTTTGAAAAAAGTTTTAGTCACCAACAAAATTGTTTTCTCTGTTTTGAAAACATGATTAATTCGCCAATGGAAATATTTTCTAGGTTTGAAAATAGATTTTAATCGCTAATGAAAATATTTTATTGGTTTAAAAAAAATTGCAATTCACCAAGATTTTCCACAGACTTCTACCGATTAGAAAAGATTCACCAATTGAGATTTTTTTTTTTTTGAAAAACGAAAGAATTTGCCACTAAAATTAATATTTTTATTGGGAAGTATGCAAGATTCGCCATGATTTCACACCTTCTTCGAGGGGGGGGGGGTTTCTAGCTCCTTGTTAATTAGGAACTAAATTAATGGTTGATATGGAAACTCCTTTTGATGATTCTACTTTGTATAGGCAATTAGTTGGAATTTTGAATTATGTAACTCTTACTAGACCTAATATTTCTTTTAGTGTTGGTTTAGTTTCTAGATTTATGTCTAAACCACAACAAACTCATTTTAAAGTTGCAAAAATAATTTTAAGATATGTTAAAGGTACTCTTAATCTTGGTCTTTTTTATGATGCAAATTGTGATTTTTCTTTAAAGGGTTATACTGATTCAGATTTAGGAGGTGATCCCAATGATGGGAGATCCACTTGTGGTTATTGTTTCTTTGTTGGATTAGGTGAAATCTCATGGAATAGTAAGAAACATAAATCTACTTCTCTTTGTTCTACATAAGTTGAATATAAAGGTTGTACAAATGCATCCAAAGAAGCATTATGGTTAAGAAGATTACTTGAAGAATTGGGTCTACCTCAAATGGATCCTACTCCTTTATATTGTGATAATTAATGTGCTATTTCTTTAGGAAAAAATCCATTTTTTCTTGCAAGGACCAATCACATTGCTCTTCAACATCACTTCATTAGAGAGCACATTGAAGACAAGCAAATTTATCTTTTGTATTGTAAAGGTGAAGATCAAGTGGCAGATATTCTCCCCAAAGCTATTGGTAAAGATAAATTTCTCTTTCCTTGTAAAAATCTAGGATTACAACCCATTGAAGGGTTTGATGTAAACTCCCCAAGTAAAGCTTAAGGGGGGGTGTTAGAATATTAATCTTTACTTTGTAAAGGTTATTATTTAATTGTAATTATTTATTTGTAGCTTCTCCTTAAGAGGCTTTTCACAACTTGCACACACATAGATGAATGGTGGCATTCATTGAGTTGGGAGTTACTTTCTACTTCTAACTCCTCTTCTCACCTCTATATATTGAGGTGCCTCTCCTCACATTCTTCATTCAAGAAAGCAATCTTAAGGCTTAAGTGCTCTCTCTCTCTCTCTTTGTATCATTCTTTGGCATTTTTCCTCCATTCATAATATTGAGGTTTTTTATTGTTTTTTCCCCTTATCAAATTCTTGTCTCTTTTGCATTTGGTGGCACTGCTTGGTTTGGCTACTCTCTCTTTGGTAATATTTTTCCTTCAAACAATTCTCATTGATTAGTTATTTCCTTTGCTCAATTTTTTTTTCCTTTCAACTTTCCAAGTTGAGGTTGAAACAACAGATAACCAACAAAAAGGTAGCAATAAGAATTCAATTTTCATTCTTTCAAGACGAGCCCAATCAGAGATGGAGTCAAAAAAAGCATCATAGCTCACACTTGCACCCAAGGCACCCAAGCATGAGGTTGTAAATCAGGAGCAACATGCCCAACTTACTTATATACCTCAAAAGAGAAGTATGTTTGATCAAATTCAAGAGTTGATTGAGTTTGGTTATGTTATTCAAGAAGCATTCCAACAGTTTGTGGGGTATCTTCTTGATTCTCACCTCTTATCAACAATTCATAAACATATGATGCATCCTTTGTTGGTTAGAAGGGGAATTTATTTTACAAATCTAGTTAATGGATTCGTTTGAGCATCATCCTTTGCCGTTTAGGGTAGGGTTAAGTAGAGTTTTTAGTTAATAAGTGCCAATTGCACATCTATTTTAGTTTAGTTTTTGTTTGTTGCACAATTTGTTGGCCCTGTTCAAAGCTATTGTAGTTTTCTTGAATACACTCATAACTAGTAAACAAAGAACATCAAAGGGAGACAATGAAATTTTTAGGGTAAAATCTATCATGAAGGTACAAGGAGTTGTTCAAAAATTAGGATGAAAATGAAACCATGGTGATTTAATACATAAAGAGAAAAGTACATTCATCAATGTCTTTTGAAGAGTCATGAATATAGATACACTCATTAATGAATGTGACAATATGAAGAGAGGATAGTCAAAGTATGAAGATAATCCATTTACAATCCTTCTACTTTTTTCTTTAATGTTAGCTAGATATGCCACTGTAAATGGACATAATCCTACGATATAGTGAATGAAGTTAAAGATTCTGAGAGCAGTGAGCCTGGGTGACAAACATAGGGTTTCATGAGAAAACCCTCAGGTGTTGAGAAAATGAAAGCCCAAAATGCTAGCTAAAGTGAAAAATCAGAATAAAAACTATGGAGATGTTTACAAAGGCCGAGGATAAGAGGGTTTCTGATCTTCTCTTTCCAGAAAATAAAGAAATATCTTACAAGAAACACAAAGCAATAAAGAGATACAAAGAGAAAGAGATTTTTTACAAGAAAACCTCAAAAGCAGAGAGGAAACACACAAAAAATGGCAAATTTCATCATTTTTCTATGAAATTGAAGCAAAAACAATCTTTTCTTTCATAGTAAAGAGAAAATCTAGTATTTTCATGCAAAGGAAGAGCTTACCAACACTATCCCAGTGTATCATTGCACAAAATGCTCAGTTCTTTCAAACCCTTGGTGGCGGTGCAACAACATGAAAGCTTTACAGCAAAAAATGAACTCAAAATGAGCCTGTGGGTAGAATTGGGTTTTTTTTGTAAGTTTCAAAATGAAACCCTAAATCCAGGCCGACCCAAGTATTATGTTTATTTTTCACTTTTATTTCTTTTAACACGTATGAATATTAATACTTAGACCTTGAAAAATACCTAGTAAGAGACGAGTCCATGGGAGTCACAAGGAGATAAGACTAAATATGGATTAAATCCACCCCTTTAATTTTTGCATGAAATTAAGACAAAATAAATATGTAAACAAATATTAAAGGTAATATTTTATAAATTACTTTAATATTTGTCATGTAGTGAAAGAAGTAAACTTTCACATAACACATATTAAAGCAAATCATAACTAATTGTCTTTAATATTTGTTCAAATAGTTTATTCTTATTCTTACCTTTTGTCATCTCTTGCATGTTGCAGAGAGACTTAGAGATTTGTAACTTAGATTTTCACATTTTTGATACAACAACAATTATTTTAGCTAATTTTTATTAGTGTTTGTAGAGATTCCTTCCATTGTTCAATAGATTCAAGTTTTTACCTTCTTACTTTTAGGTGTTGTGTCTCTTATGAATAATTTTGATTCAAATTTGACATGTTTTAGTGTTAAAACCTTTCAAATTTCTGTCTTATTTAATGGTTGCATGTATACAAAAGTAATTAATTATCACAGGTTGTAAGTTGTGCAATTGTTTTATCTTATCTTCCAAGTTGTGAAAACCCTGTTTTCCTTCAAAGAAGATAGATTTATCAAGCCTGTTTATGAAATATTTATGTGATCAGATTGCCTAAATTGAGCTGTGTAAACAATTCTTTTTTGAGAAGTGGTTGTGAATCAAGCTGCAAATTAATTACATTTCAGTGCATCACCTCCTAGAATTGTTTTTTTCCCATTTCCAAAGCATCCTTCTTCCTTTCTCCCATCAAATTCATTAGTGTTGACAACAATATCACTCGTAGCAATAATGCGGATAAAGTCCTCATAGGTAAACCACAAATAACCTATCTTTCTTGAAAGATTGAACTAGGGCAACCTTGGGGATGTCCATGTTATAGGAAAAGGTTGACTTAGTTTAATCCCAAGTCTCTGGTAGTCAAGTCTTGACCATACTAGGTTCACTTCAGGGTATGATGTGATATTGCTGTTAATCTCAAGGGGTCTATGGTTGATCAGAATTATAAACATTCAGTACCAAGTTTCCAGTTCAATCATAAAATAATCTTATGAAATCAAAAGATTTGTAATAATATTTCATGAACATCAACAATTTTGCTATCACTTAAGTAGATTTAGCTTTAAGCATTCAACAATTTCATAAGAAATGAAATATTTTCAATAATTTCCATTCATTCATCTAATTTTTGAAACATTTTCAAGAATTTAAACATCTAATCTAAAATAAAGCATAAAATACTGAAAATTAAAATTTCTCCTGATTATTCTCCACACATGCCCCAAGAGTTACTCAAATCAAAGAAAACCGCTTTATACTTCACTAGATTGCTTCACAACTACATATAAAACGATGCAAGATTTTAAAGAAGGGGGTTTTAGTTTGGGCACCGAGTAAGTTCTGCATGCACCCTTAAATGGTGTAGCACACAGTCTTGTTTGGTTGAACTAACAAAACCAACTACAAAAATTCATGAGATAGGTACCTATCAAATTGGCTTCGATATTGATTAAATTCTATGTGCATACAAATTTTTAGTCTGGAATGATTTAGAAAACAGGAAAAAAGAACAAAACTTAAAGAAATTTTGGCTCTTTTGACATCCACAAATTCTGAACTTAAAGAAAAGTATCCCCTAGCCTTTTATAGAAACAATGACACATGTAGGATAAGAAAAATACATGAGAGTAAATCCAAGGGACAAATCACATCAAGACATGTGGAATATGGTGACTGGCAAGAGAATTGCAAATGAAGTCAACAAAGGTCAACCTTCATCTACATGTGGAAGTCCTTTCGGGTTTTTCGTCTTCTTATTATCATGGTTCCTTCTTGGAACCAAATAAATTCGCATAAACAAACTGTAGGAAATTCCCATATATTCAGAATGATTAGGTGGAATTTCTTTTCCTACACTCATATCCAATCTCAATTTGAACATTCAAGGAATAAGTAATCCCTGAAATGAACACACTTCTTTGCCGCATGCTTAAACTCCAGAGTCCCAGTTTCCCGGTATCTAGTACTCGGAACACTTTGTTTTACGAAGTACTCTTTTATTAAAGATTTCTCTTTGCTCTTAACTTCTGGTGATCTTTTCAAACTAGCCAACACCTACCATAAGCATTAGTTTTCACTTGGGTCCCCAAATCTTATAGTCTTGGGGCGTGTTGTGAGACCACACAACAACTTGCAACCAATAAAACCAAATTTAAACCAAAACTTGAGCTTAAATCACCAGTTGTAAATTATAATTTATGCATATTTTAAAACAATAACTCTTTACCTTTACCTAGATTTTGACACAAAAACAGTAAAAATTCCTCTAGAAACATCCGTGTGTGGTTTGATTAATTCTAATTTCTGGAACTTAGTGAAAAAAACCAGTTCATTGAAATTGAACTACATAATATGGTAATCCTCCAAAGCCGACCAAGGATAGAGCCTTGTTGCCAGTCAAGTGTCCATAGCACCAACAAGGTTATCTCTGTAATTCCCCCAAACATAGCTCTACTGCTAGCTAGGCGTCTATAGCCTCGATAGAGATATTTGGATAGCCTAAAGAATTACTCTCTTTTTTTAATATATATATCTTTTGATATTTCATTGATAGCTCATTTCAACTTGCAAGCAATGAAGCCCGTTATTAGGTTTAGAATTACAGTGGTAGTGAAGGTTACCTTTTGATTTTTCATTCAATGCAAATCCCTTCATTGTTTCACTATTTCCCAAAAACTCATTTAATAATTCCCTGTGGGTGTGTATTTTTGGCTAAAATTTACCACTTTTATGCCAAATCCTAGCTAACTACAACTCACTATATATTAGAAGATATGCATAAATTCAAATTTAGCAGCAAATAATTTAATCACCAAATTTAAATCTAAATTTAGAACCATTAGTTACCACCCTTCTCTGATCAAATTTTATGGCAACTACTAAAACTTTGGCTAGCACTTTCAATTTGACGACACTGCAACATATTAATGGATCAAAAATGTCATGATGATAGTTAAACCTGATCACATTATTTTGCATTAAATTCACACACGTCAACGCACACATATTATCTCTTTCAAATTTCCAAGGTAATGACGTGTGTTGCCTCACCGACTTAATTTTCCTTTCTGTTTCACACACATAAGCACCTTCATGATTAATATGACTTAATAAAAACACAATGAAATGACCACCATTAATGTTGAAATCTTTAACTTGCTTGATTCACAATCTTTGTATTGGGAAAATTTGAAGCAAATTGTCACCAATTGTGTGTAAAAATTAATTTGATTTAACATTCTGCTTTGGAGAAACTCATCCAGTTGCCACCTTGCTTACGGTTTCCAAGACTTCAATCCAAGCAACTATGTACTGCAACTTCCTCATGGTTTTCTATAAATTTCACACTTCTCTCGAATTCTTCACGCTTTTACTTAGCGTTCTTTTTTTTTTTGCATTTTTGTTGTCTGCTAGTGCTTTCTTGCTTCCAAGTCATGGATACTCCCATTTTCCTGACTTGATCTCCTGCCAAAATGTTTTCTTGGGTCAAATCATGACTCAAAGGCTTGAAAAGGTTTTCTTCATTCAAAATTCCAATTTCACTGTACCAAACTTGTGCTTAGTCCTTGGGGAAAAATATGTGGAATCCAGCTGATGCTACCGATTTTATTCCAACTTGGCTTCTCACTTCGTAGCATCACTCCTAGATATTGGGCTTCCTATTGAAGATGTTCGCTTGGCTGCGAATTTGATAGTGCGGCTTGAATATTTGGAGAATTTGGATATTATTCTATCTGTTGCACATCCAACCATTGGAATTCCTTCCATGGATGATATTCCTCGGTTCTTAGAACACGTGGAAGTGGTTCCACTCCGGCCTTTCCTTTTTGGCCTCCATATTCCTGACTTTGAAGCTCACTAGGAAATTTCCTACGTAGGGTATTTAGCCCTAATGGACGAGGCATCCCAAATTGACTGAATGGTTACTCCTATTTGCAACTTAGCTACCTCTTTTTTTCTTTTTTGATCTTTTGAAGCAATAATTTTGATACTTCCATGTATATACGTGACACACACACATATATAGCTTTGTTGTACATTTTAAAGTGTGTATTTACTGTGTATGGTTTCATCATTTTACATTTCACAACACAATTTTATAAATGTTTGAATTAACTCTCATGTGTATGATAAGTTAAGCAAAATTTTTTAATGCAAAGGGATAAACAGAAAAGAAAGAAATAAAAAAACAAAACAAAACAAAACAAACCCTACAAAAAGAAAACTAACCCTAACTAACCAAAACTCTAATCTAACAAATGACTAAACCTAACAAAACAATTTATTTTAATTTCAATGACTATTTCCATTGTTGTTTTAGTACGAATTCTAGTAGGTTTATCCTTGAATTCATTCAAATAAATTTCAAATGTCCTATTGTAGCAATGAATTCTTTTAAATTTTCTGCATTTAACAAATGCAAATTCAAAGGTGTACTTACCAATGACTTGGCTCATATGTACGAAAGCAAAATCATTAAACGTCGATCACACACACTTCTTCTGATTGAGCAATACTTTACCTTCATTCAACCATGGTTCATGGTTTCCCTCTTTACTCTGCTCAATTCCATGAACGACTATGTCCATTTCTTGATTTTTTTCTCCTCCAAAAATTTTCATGTCTTCGGTCTTGTCTTCACTTTGAACTCTATTAGACCAAGCAATATCATAATTTATATTGTTATCAGAGAGAGAAAAAGTAAAAATTTGATACTCTGTATCTTGCATAAAATTAGGAAAATTTCCTTTTTTAGCTTGCGACTTTTCAATTTGGAATAGAAAACACGCGTCTCCCACTCGATTTTCCCACTCCTCTTCACTTGTGTTTTCCACGTATAAAGAGAATGATGACTCATGAATTTCATTTTCTCATTTTTTATGCGATGTTTCTAAATCTTGACATTCTCACCTATCTTCCTGCAAAACGTTAAGATCTTTATAACAATTGCAGTTATCAAACCATTTTGATATATCACTTAAATTTTTAACATTTTCAATTCCACTAGGGTTATACTCTTTTCTCATTAACAATCCCTTTCTTCTAGTAGTTGAAACTTCTTCTGTTAACATAATCACCTTACACATAGCCAAACTTACCCTAGTTAAAAAAATTCACAATCAAGTTCACTATGATCAATTGTATCATGAATTCTACACTCGGTGACTACCAAAAGTGAATAAACTCAAAGGATGTAATTTATGGTTAAGAATTTTTTGGAGTTTTTCAACTTCCATTTTGAAATACTAGTTTGTACTAGACTTTTGCCTTACAAGCTATCTCTTAAACTCGAAACTAACATAAATTTTGTGCCACCCTCCTAGTGCTAGTTCCTGTTGATGACGATGTCACTCGCAACAACAATGTAGACAAATTCCTCATAGGAAAACCGTGAAGAACCTATCTTTCTTGAAAGACTGAACCGGGGCAACCTTGGGGGTATCCGTGTTATAGGAAAAGGTTGACTTAGCTTAATCCCAAGTCTCCAGTAGTCAGGTCTTGACCACTAGGTTCCGAGGGGTATGATGTGATATTGTTGTTAATCTCAAGGGGTCTATGGTTGATCAAAATTATAAACATTCAGTACCAAGTTTCCAGTTCAATCATAAAATAATCTCATGAAATCAAAATATTTACAATAATATTTCATGAATATCAACAATTTTTCTATCACTTAAGTAGATTTAGCTTTAAGCATTCAACAACTTCATAAGAAACGAAAGATTTTTGACAATTTTGGAACATTCATCTATTTTTTGAATCATTTTCAAGAATTTAAACATCTAATCTAAAATAAAGCATAAAAATACTAAAACTTAAAATTTCTCTCGGTTATTCTCAATGCATGCCCCAAGAGTTAATAAAATAAAATCAAATTAAATCTTGATAAATAATATTTAGGATTTGAAATCCAAATAATAAATTGCCAACCCTAAAATATTTAACTTTGGGGCCATTTTTAGGGGACAAGGGTGCCAAGTTTGCCCTTGTCCAGAACCACTTTTTCGAGATCTAAAGTATCGGGGGAAAAACATTAAATTCCTACTTGGGTTTTGCACAATTGATTTCTTGATAAATGATAAAATGGGCCATGGAATTAATAATTTAGGAAATTAAGATCATGATTAGGTCCAAGCACATAGGGGGAGCAAAATCTAGTGTGAAATTATCAAGGGTGAAAATTTATGATGCTACAATAGTTAATGAGAATTTAGAGGAAGCTATTCCAATTAGTAATCCTCCCAAAAATTAACTCACAAACAATTCCCAACTCTCTAGTGAATGCCCTTCTAAAGAAGACTTAACTTGAATTAAGAATATTTTTCTAGATAACTGAAATTTTAGGGATATCATTAATAGTTAAGAATAGATTCACATCCATCCCACATAGATATTTGGCTTTCACAATGATGTAATAACTTCTTTACTTTATACTATTAGACCCCAACTAATTTTAGCCAATAAGGCCTTATTAGCTAGATAAAGGTTTCTAAGGCTAGATCCACTATCTCATTTAGGTTTATAAACCTTATCCTAGCTAACTAAAGTAAGTCTCTTTCCTCTTTCTCTCTTTAACAATTTTTTAAAGTATTACTTTCTAAATTTCTTTGAATTTTTTACTATCTACTTTGAATTTGTTAAGAAATTATTAGATTGTCAAATCATTTCTTAGACAAACAAATGAGAGAAAAAAATACATGTAATCTTATGTAAAATAACCATAATATAAAGATCAAAGATATAACACAAGATTATACAAGATATACCCTAGTCTCCAAAATCATCCATAATCAATGTATTATTCAATAATAAAATATTATAATACACTTATAGGGTCTCCAAGAATGCTTCTAAAACATCAAACTCCTTTAAAGTATCCTCCATGTGTCCATACTTGTAACCACACATCCCATACCATGCTTCATATATGCACTCAATAAGAGAGCTCAATACAATTACAACAAAGACAAACAACCAACTAGCCAACCCCAACCACTAAACATGTGCTTACTTTTATAGATTCAAGTTGACACAAAACAACCAAGAGGTAAAGGTAAAACCATGTGCCTCAAAACCATGAGTACATAAAATCATTGACCAGGCTAACATTTACTTTTTGGTACTATTTATTTCAAAATTGAATATTTTTTCAATGTACAACTCACACATATAATATCTATCAAATATCACATGTGACTTTATAAGTGGAACCAAATAAATATTTAATATGGTTAAACACATATCCTAAGATGTTCCATAAATAAATATTTATTTTATCTAATTAAAATATTTTTTGTGCAAGGTTTACAACACCATTTTCCCAATCAATTTTTTTAAAAAGAGATAAAGTGAATTAGGATACCTTGAAGAGAGGGTTTGAGAAGCTAAAATTTCTTGACATGGCTTAGAATTTTCTCTTTTTAACCAATCAAATTTATTTGCATGCATTCTAGAATATTATTTCAATAGAGAGATTGAATATTTTTTAACTATAAGAGGTAGCCACAAATAGATAACCAATAATTGAGAACAAACACATTTTAAGATCAAGACAATTTTCAATTGTAGGGAATTTTTAGTGTTGAAAAAACCAGAATCACCTATTGCATAGTTGATATGCTAACTAGAAACAACATCATACCTAGATCCAAAATATTGTTTCAATTTTTAGCCTCAATAATAGAAGAATTAACAAAGAGGAATGCATCATCCACAAATTGTTAGAGATAGGATATGGTCAATGAAAATGCAACTTTAATTTCTTGAAGAGAGTCATTCGTGATTATTTTTAAAATATTCCTTCCAAGCACTTCAACCACTAAAATAAAAAGATAAGGGGACAAGGGATAATTTACTGTAAACCTTTACCACTACTAAAAACTCCTCTAGAGATACCATTAATTAAAACTAAAAATTTGAGTGTAGAAACACGCTCTTGAATTGTTCCAAAAATCTTATCTTGGGACCAAATTTTCTAGCACATCAAATAGGAAATCCTAAGAAACCCGATCATAAGCTTTAAAATATCCAATTTGATAACCATACCTTCCTTTTGACTCTAAAATGTAGAAGCTTATGATTAGTGATAATTGCATCAAAGATTTATTTACTAAGGATAAAACCTTTCTAGTTTTATTTTATGCGAGATCAACTTCGATAGAAAATGTTTGATTATGAAAACCAAAATTTTAAAGAACACCTTATAAATGGTATTGCATAACTCTTTCTTCTTAGGGATGAGGGGAATGAAAGTGTTATTAAGTTGCTTTAAAATCTTTGGTGATCTATAAAATTTTTGTATAATAACTTAACAATGATATCCCAAAAGTCTTGGAAAAAAGGATGTGGAAAATCATCTAAACCAAGTGCCTAAAATGCACCAAAAGAAAAGACAATAGGTCCTAATTTCATTGTTTGACATATCTTCAAACATATCAAAATTATCTTCATTAGATAAAATCATAGGGATGGCTTCTAAACGTTGATCAAAAAAATTATTAGAACAAAGAGGTTGTTTGGTTGTAAGAGATTGAAAAATTGAATGCCAAGAGTGCCCAATTCCTCTTTTAGTTGTAGCTTCAAAACCATTCTCATCTAGAAGCTTAATAATGACATTTCACTTTTTGTGATAAAACACAAATTGATGAAAAATTGTAGTATTTATGTCTCCCCCCCATTAACCATTGCACTCTAGATTTTTACTTCCAAACAATTTTGTCACTTTTCATTATTTTATGTAACTCCTCACTCGAAGATTTTTCCAATAAATATGTATCCTCATTAATTCTTCCCACAACTATAATCTCTAAGACCTTTAAGAATTTCTTAGAAATGTATTTTTTCTACTCAGATAAAAATTGACATTGTTAGCAACTTCAAAATATCAAAATTGAAACTGATTTATCAAAATTGAAATCTTGAAATTGATATATAAAAATAAAAAATTAATGTATATCCAAATTGATATCAATATCAAATTTTATTTTGAAGTTAACCTAAAAAATAAATAAGATAAAACAATTATAATTATAATTAAAACAATTATTCAAATATTGACTAACCACTTACAAATTGTTATAATCAATAAATATTAAAAAATTATCTAAATATTATTTATTGACCTATTTTCTTCTATTGTTAATAAAATAATATTATTTAAAACTTAATTTATTATTCCATATGACCTCATCAAACATAATAATCCATCGTCGAAATGATTCCATTCCACTTACCTTTTATATAATCAATAAAGTATAAATTTAATCCTTTGTATTTATGTGAATGCGGCCCAGCCGTGGTGACGGGCTTACGTAAGACCCGATTAACGGTCGGAAGAACAAGGTGGTTGATTCTCTACAAACATAAACAAACATAAACAAAATCAGTTATCATGGATTTTAATCGTATTTTAAAACATACCGTAAAGACTCCGCAATATTTAATTGATGGGTCAATAAAATAAAACAAAAATTTAGCCACCAACAAAATATAGTTTAATCGCAGTTCGACGCAAATTCCAGGCAAATAAAACCCAGAAATTAGTTTTTTGTTGCAGAGACAGCGAAAGCCCGGTCATTCTTGCGGTCTACTCGACAAGGTATTGCAGTTTACCTGACAAGGTAGGGTTTCCTCAAATGACAGACTCAAAAAAGGTTGAAGAAGAGAACAGAGCTTCATTTCAGTTCAAGCATCTGCCATGGCTTTGGGCACCGTAATAATTCCTGTTCTGTTAGGGTTGTTGATAACAGGCAATTATGGATCACAAGTAATGGCTCAGCAACTGTATTCAAAGGACCACAGCAAGGATTGCGACATCTTTAATAAGGAGAGCTCCGGTTACCTGTGCAACGGCGCTGCTAATGAATGCCAAACCTTTGCTCTCTATAGAGCTCAGCAGTTTTACATGTCCCTCGACAGCATTGGCAGCCTTTTCAACACTAGCCCCGCCACGATTGCCTCTGCAAGCAATTTATCCGTCACCAATTACTCCAAGTCTCTGGACACAAATCAGGCCTTGCTTTTTCCCATCGACTGCAAATGCGTCGGTAACTTCTCGCAGGCGAATCTGATCTACACTGTTAAGCAGAATGACACGTACCTGAATATTGCGAACCAAACATTGGAGGGACTCACCACATGCCAGGCCATGAGAGAACAAAACCCTAAAGTCGGTGATTTTGACCTGGAAAACGGAATGAAACTGGTGGCGCCGCTGCGCTGTGCGTGCCCCACGCGCGAACAGCAGGCCGAGGGCGTCAAATATCTGGTTAGTTATATCGCGGATGTTGAGGACGACGACGACATCATTCCCGCCAAGTTTAATATCAGCCACCAAGAGTTTTTATCGGCCAATGAGTTAGAGGGTTCCAATCCTACCATATTTCCCTACACCACTCTGCTAATTCCTCTAAAGCACACACCGACCATCCCTCCCGTGGGGCCTTTCGCTCCTCCGCCTCCACCTCGCTGGCCGGCTTCGTCTCCCCTGCCTTTGATCTCTCGCCCCCGCACTTCTTCAAATTCGCATACTTTCGTCGTCATCCTAGTCACATCTCTCGCTACTGCTCTGGTCGTTGTGGCAGGCTTTGCTATAGCACTTGTTCTGTGCTTAAACAGGAGGAAGCGCCGCAAAGTCATACAGGTATATTATTTGAGATCTGCAAGTAAGGGCTGAAACTAAGATTTCTGACAATTGATTGCTTCGAAAGTTTTCTTATGAATTTCCTTTTCTGTGTAGGTGATAATAATTTCGATTCTTATGTTAGTTTAGCATGTTGAGCTTTCTGCAATTAAATCATTAACTCTGTAAATCGGATGATTTAATATCTTGATTTGAGTCTCTCTCGCTTTAGGCGGCAAAACAATTCTGAATTAAAACCGAAGTGCCAGCGAAAACTTTTCATTAGAAAGGCCGGAATTTGTAGATGCTTACGGTCTTTGTTTAAACTTTGATTAAATATTCAATTGGTTTTATTCCAGGAAGCAGAGGCAAAAAGATTGAAGGCTGCGAAGATTCGCGAAAAAACGATCCAAATGTTCTCCGAGTTGTCGGATCTGCTAGAGTCCGACAGATTGATACACTATAGCTTGAAAGAGCTCCGAGAGGCTACCAAAAATTTCAGCGAGGAGTCCAGGATTGAGGGCTCTGTTTTCAGCGGTTTGCTGCGCGGGAAGAAAGTGGCGATGAAGCAGATGAAAGGGGAAGTCTATAGGGAAATAAATATGCTTCACAAACTCCATCACGCGAATCTTGTTACTATCCTGGGCATCTGCCTCGGCCACGAGGAGCAGCATGCCTATCTGGTATTCGAGTATGCAGAAAACGGCTCACTGAGCAACTGGATCGAGAACGCAGGGCCAAGTCATTCCCTTCCATGGAAACAGAGACTCCAGATCGTTGTGGACATAGCAGAGGGGCTGGAGTATCTCCATCACGGCTCTAGTCCGTCTTGCGTTCACAAGGACCTCAAGACGAGCAATATTCTCTTGGATCACAATTTCAGAGCCAAGATTGCCAACTTTGGATTGGCTAAATCTGGCGGAGGGGTTACTGCCCTAACGAGCCATATAATCGGAACTCATGGATACATGGCTCCAGAGTATCTTCGAGTCGGTCTGGTGACGGCAAAGCTGGATGTTTTTGCGTTCGGGGTAATTGTCCTGCAAATCCTTTCAGGCAGAAAGGCCGTAGGGACGAGGCACCCAGGCCAAGGCGAAAGGTTGCTGTCGGATGAGATAAGAGATCTGCTGCAAGATGAAAATCCCAAGGAAAATCTCAGCGACTGGATAGACCCCAATCTCCAAGAGTCGTATGATCTGGAAGTGGCTTTCGGAGTTGCCTGCGTAGCGAAATCATGCGTGGAAAAAGATCTGCAATTGCGTCCCAGCATGACTGCGATCCGTGTGGAGCTCTCGGGCTTGGCGGGCGTTAGCACAGATAATTCCCCCATGGAGTGGCGAAGCACCCCAACATTTTTTTCCGAATTTCAACCAAGATGATAAGTCCCGAATTTACTAATTTCTATCATAAAATTCGGGAAGATCGCTTAACAACTGATTCTTCCACATAGTATTAAAAGTAATGATTTGGATGTAATACATCGTCTTCTAGAAATCAAAATCTGTGTTTTAATCATCCTTGCAGCCCGCATCCTCGTTGTAGCATCTCGCCTTTTCCTGGCTACTGTTTAATTTTTCTTTTTCACTGAACACCATAATGCAATTGACCCGAGATAACAGTGTTACTGAAAATGCCCAGGAGGGTAACAAAAAAACCAGGATTGCAACCCATTGGATTAAGGCTAACCTCCTAGGTAGGTCAATCAGGTAATAATCTTTCTCTAGCCTTAATCTAGACTAATCCAATAGGATGCATAATACTTAGTATAAATTAAGTTCTATTGATAAATAATAAGGTGTGGGAAGTAGGTATTTGAGAATTAAACGTTATGTTAGGAAATTATATCTAAAAACAAATAGAAATGGACAATTTTAATGTTTTGAAATTTAAATGTATTGAAATTTGAATTAGTTTTTCTTTATTTGTATTTTGCTTTAGATTTTATGTAAGATTTTTATTCTTTATAGTTAGAGTTTGCAAATATGGATCAATTCTCGGAGTACAAAATTGTTATGTGAGTTTTAAATCTGACTCAAAACTTGCACGTGCTTGTGTTCTCTGGTTCATTGAATTCATTAATGTCTATTCTATTGTAAAGATTGATAGTATTTAAGAATGCCTTTATAGAGTTGTCATATTGCTAGGGGAAATGTTCTCTTAAGTCAACTGTTAGAAAATACCAACTATATAATCTTGCTAAAGATTAGGAGGCAGCAAGCAAGCATGCATGTCTTGGATGATGATGCTAAAGTAAATGTTGTTCTTTTTAGTGTGTCAATAGATTCAATGATATGATTAAATGGACAAGGATAGGGGTGAGGTGGAATTAAAAATTAGAGGAAAATGGTAATGAAGGTTGTTAATTAGCCTAAACTAATTAATTAAGTAGATATTAATTAATTGATTTAGTTGGATGGTTTAGGAGATAAGGTTCGACTTAATTAAATAAATATAAATTCATTTAATTAAAAGTGGGAGATAAAGGTAAAGGATGAATTAAATAAATAATAAATATTTATTTAATTTGATGGGATGGGGTAAAGTCAAGTGTTGTTGGGTATGGACAAATTTAGGTGTCTACAAGTTGTGGATGTTAGATCTTAAGTTATTGATTTTTTTACTTTTGTTTGGTTGTGATAGGTAGATGGTGGCTTATTTGGTTTGATAGGTGATTAGGATTGACCTAGGATTTTGCATTAGGATGTGTGATTTGGATTAATATTATATGATTTATATTAGAAGATGGGGATCTCATATGATTAGTTTTATCTAGGATTTGGATGTGGATGAAGGGTTGATGTTAGGATGATTGATTGAGATGGATAAAATTTAGATTATGATTAGGGTTATGGTATGTTGGTCTTAAAACTTTGGTTTGCAGGGGAATTTTGGATTTTGACATTGATTTCTCCAAATATTAGAGATTTATTTTAATGGTTGGATGGTGGAGAATTTTTTATGTTTAATGGATGGATAAATAACCTTATAAAGATGGACTAAGGGGTGTGAGATGTTGGGTTTTGAATTGATTGATTGAAAGTCATGTAGGATTCTAAACTTAGTAAGATAATTCAAGCAATCAAATTCAAAGTTTTATTTTGAACTTGTGTTAAATTTTGAAAATGTTTAATTTGGATTTGAATAAAAAATACATGTCTCATGAATAAACCACACCATTCACACAAAAAACCTTAATTTATTCAAGTGGGAGTGTGAATGAGTATAATCTCACAAATATTCCTTTTCTGGTTGTGATATGTAGGGCCCATGATGAGACAATAACCATTTTTTATCACCTAATATCACTCTTATGGTGCAAGGGAAGAGCACATATGGCCTACAAACTCATTTCTAGTGGCATAGGGTGAGTAACTTCCCAATACAATTTGTAAATTAGTGCATTAAAATTAAACATAGTAGAAAGGTATTATCTAGGATTGTACACGATGACTAGGGGATGTCCTCTTTTTACCCGAAGGCATGCAAGGTCAAATTATAATAATAAGAGGTGTATCTACAAGGATGTGGTTGAGTTCAATCCCGTCCACTTCACATTGTCCCCTTAAATTCGACATCAAGGCTATGCCAAACACAATACCACTCCTTTGAGTTGAGTTTTTTATTCTCACCTTAATTTCTATACGTTTTTGGAAAACATGGGTTTGGATCATATTCTTGGTCATGAAATCTAAGGCAAGCTTGTTAGAGGAAAAAGTAACAAGTGACTTTGAT
The DNA here is from genome assembly GCA_007258455.2 of Sequoia sempervirens. Classification (NCBI taxonomy): domain Eukaryota; kingdom Viridiplantae; phylum Streptophyta; class Pinopsida; order Cupressales; family Cupressaceae; genus Sequoia; species Sequoia sempervirens. The sequence continues at coordinate 94,226 of VDFB02344288.1, forward strand.
CTTCAAGACCATGTTTTTGTGTGAAGAGATAGCATACACATTGAAATATATTAGGTTCTAATAAAAAAGAGGATGATAAATTTGTTTATATTCAATATCTAAAACAATATCAACCAACTGTTGGAAATAAGGATGCCATTTAATTGCAAATCCTAAACATTAATTATTTCATGTATCTCCTAGATTCTTGGAATGTGTTGAACAACACTAAGATTGGGATGAGATTAATTATTTGGATGAAATAAATCATGAAATTGACATTTGTAGTTATTCTAAATAATAAGAGCATGTGGGTGCACACATGGTAGGTGAAACTCACCTTGTGTTAGTTAACTATATGAGTAATAGTTAACACCGAATGCATGAAAGATCCTAGGAGTTGGGATTTGATGTTTGCATGCTTGAAGTTGATTAAGTTCAGTTTAGATGAAGTTGATTCAGTTGATTGATTCGAAGTTGGTTTAGTTTAGTTTAGTTTGGATTTAGTTGATTCGGTTAGTTCAGATTCGGTTTAGTTTAGTTCATTTCGGTTATGGATTTGAGTTATCTTATTGCATGCATGTTGGTTATTTTGAGTTGCATATAGTTAGCTTCAGTTAACTTGGAATGCATGGCTAATAACATTGAGTTGTATGACAGATAACAGGGACTACCTCCAGTTAACAAGGGATGACCATTCTTTGGGAATGGTGTTCAGAAAATGTTTTAGTTAACTATAAAGCACTTGGAGCCAACTTGGGCGCCCAAGATGCTTTATTGGATTTACCTCTAATGCATGATAAGATATTTTTTGAAGACTCAGTTAAGTAGGACCTTTGATGGGTGCCAACTTTGAGGAAGAGCTTTGGAATTATCAACAGAATGAAGGTTGAGTTGTAGCTTCAGTTTGGGACACCCAAATGGATGAAGCACATGTTTTAGCATTGTTCTTCATGAGATAACCCTATTTGCATGAGATATGGCATACCTTTTAGGGATAGGGCTTGTGCATTGTAATTGTAACTCATGTTGAGTTCAAAACTGATTAAAAACCTATTTATCTCAAGCAAGTTGAAAAGAGTTGAGAGTTTTATTTACAAGTGTGAAGAAGATTGGTAAAAGATAGAAGAAGCATTCTCAAGCAAAGTGCAGCTATTGTAATTCAGATTTTGAATAATGGGAATAATTCTTGGTGGAGTTTTCTCGAAAGGGTTTCTCCACGATACATCTTGTGTGATCTTTCTAATATCCTGTCTAGTTCTTCTATCAACTTCTCTCTTCATTCTACAACAGTAAAATGAATTAATCAAGATAATAACCCACAAAGAATATATGTAACAAAGAAAAGAGCTTACTTAGATCAGCAATATTAAAGTTTTACAGAGTATTAAGCTAAGAAAACACCTCATTATTCAACATTTGGTATCAAAGTTGAGGTTGGGTAGAGTATTGGGATGCCTTTCTCTTAAAAGATTGGAGGTTTTTTGGGCTTAGTGGGAGCTTTTATTATTTTTGCTATTGCTGATTTTGAAAAAAAATAAGTTTGTTACAGAGGTCATTGAGAGCTTGGATTCACAGGTTTGGTGTGAGCTTATGACAGAAATGGGGTTTTGATTATGTGCATCATGATGCCATGGGATTGCTCAGTATCACGGTTCAGTGGGAGCATTTGGAAATGATGTGGATCCTTGGTTGTAGGATGGTTTTGTTATTATGTCATGGTATACTCTTGATTAGCGGTTTAGAGTTGTGGCATAATACATGTTATGATAATTATGATCAGAAGGAAATGTCTAAAATTCCATATGCTTTTGATAGTAATGGTTTGATGTTTATCTTGTTGCCATGTATAGCTCGGTATCACAGTTCAGTGGGAGCTTTGGTAAGGTATAGTAATCTTCATGGAGAGGATGATAGTCACGATGCCATGAGTAACTCGGTACCACAGTTCAGTGGGAGTTGTTGGCAGTGACTTGGATGCATCATTGGTAAGGTTATCTCCATGTGATTAGAGATATGATTTCTTGGTTTAGAGTATATTTGTTATTGATGTCATGGTTTACTCTTGATATGCATTTAGAGTTTGGCATATTACATGGTTCTCTTGTGACTAGGATGTATAAGTATGTTATGGTGCATGAGATCTCCTAAGAGGAGATGTTTTGGTTAGATCATGGATGTCATGTTTATGTTCTTGATTCATGATTGGAGCTTTGACAATGATCTTGTGTAGTTCTCTTAAGTTTTGGGTACATTAATCATTTGCTTGATTACTTCATGAAAGTGTTGTGTTGCATTTGGAGTTTGGCATGGATTGGTTGGTTACAGGTCCTCATGGATACTTGGAGAAATAGGTGAGGTTGGAGTTCTCTTATGGTAAGAGACATTTGTTGGAATGGTTACTTGTGAGAAAATGTTTTTAACAAAAAAGACTGAGGAGCCTACACCTTGGTTGAATGTGAATTCAACACACTCGGTGGTTTAGCATACCTCTAAAGAGGTGGTTTGGATACAGAGACTTGGGAAAGGTATTGCTTTGGTTGATAATGGGAGGTATTAATTGAGAAAGGAAGTTAACACTTTTATTATGTTATAAGATTCTGCCAAGTATGAGGATAAGTTCTCTTGGTTTTAATCATTTGCTTAGAAACTTCATGATTATGCAGGTTGCATTTGAAGTTAGCATGGTTTGATTAGTTGGTGCAAGAAGGTTGTTGGCGTGGAGTCTTGTACTTGTTTTATTATTCCTTGTTTCAGAATAATTGCAATTAATGCCTTAATGTCAAAGTGGGAGGAAGATATTTGGAAATAGGATGCCATTTAATTGCAAATCTAAACATTAATTATTTCATGTCTCCCTGGGTTCTTGGAATGTGTTTCCAACAACACTAAGATTAGGATGAGATTAATTATTTAGATGGAAATAAATCCTTAGAAATTGACATTTTGTAGTTATTCTAAATAATAGGAGCATGTGGGTGCACATAGTAGAATTGAAACTCACTTGTGTTGATTAACTTCTCTGAGTAGCAGGTTAACACTTATGAAGATGCATGAAAAGATCCCTGAGTTAGGATTTGATGTTTGCATGCTTGAAGTTGAGTTAAAGTTCGGTTGAGATAAGTTTAATTTGGATTCGATTCAAAATCGGTTTAGTTTAGTTTAGTTTAGTTTAGTTCAATTTGGATTCGGTTTAGTTGATTGATTCAGTTCAGAATTTAGTTGATTCAATTTAGTTTAGTTATAGTTCAGTTAGCTCTTCGATTTGCATGCAAAGTGCATGTTGCATGTATGTTGGTTATTTTGAGTTGCATGTAGTTGCTTGATTTAACTTGGAATGCATGGCTAATAACTTGAGTTGTATGGCGGAATGCTTGAGGGGACTACTACTCTAGTTAGGGGATGACCATTCTTTGGGAATAATTTGAAAAATGTTTCAGTTAACTATAAAACACTTGGAGCCAACTTGGGCACCCAAGATGCTTTATTGGATTTACCTCTAATGCATGATAAGATATTTTTGAAGATTTTTGAAGACTTAGTTAAGTAGGACCTTTGATGGGCACCAACTTTGAGGAAGAGCTTTGGAATTATCAATAGAATGAAGGTTGAGTTGTAGCTTCAGTTTGGGATGCCCAAATGGATGAAGCACATGTTTTAGCATTGTTCTTCATGAGATAACTCTATTTGCATGAGATATGGTGTACCTTTTAGGGATAGGGCTTGTGCATTGTAATTGTAACTCATGTTGAGTTTACAAAGTGATTAAAGCCTATTTATCTCAAGCAAGTTGAATAGAGTTGTGAGTTTTATTTGCAAGTGTGAAGAAGATTGGTAAGGCAGAAGAAAGCATTCTCAAGCAAAATTAGAGCTATTGTAATTCGAGTTTGAATAATAGAATAATTTTGGTGGAGTTTTTTCCGAAAGAGTTTCTCCACGGTATATCTTGTGTGATCTTTCTAATATCATCTAGTTCTTCTATCAACTTCTCTCTCATTCTACAACTTGATAAAATAAATTAATCAAGATAATCACCCACAAAGAATATATGTAACAAAGAAAAGACTTACTTAGATCAGCAATATTAAAGTTTTGAGTATTAAGCTAAGAAAACACCTAACACAACCTTCCTTCAACATAAAGAAAATCATAATATTTTTCCAATAAACTGTTAAACATTCTCTTACTATGTAACCTATCACAAAAGGACCTTGAATAGGTTATTAAGAGGGACCTATATTTATATAAATAGTTAATGATAATTTAGAGGAAGTCATTCTAAGTAGTAATCCTCCCAAAAATGAAATCACAAACCATTCCCATCTCTCTAGTGAATTCCCTTTTGAAGAATACTTCTTGAATTAAAAAATATTGTTCTAGATAATTAAACTTTTAGGGATATCATTACTATTTAAGAATAGATTCACATCCACCCCCCTTAGATATTTGGCTTTCATAAATATGGAATAGTTCTTCTTTACTTTATTTTATTAGCCCCCAACCAATTATAGCCAATAAGGCCTTATTAGCTAGATATTTTTTTTAAGGTTGGATCCTCCATCACATTCAGGTCTATAAACATTATCCTAGATAACTAAAGTAAGTCTCTTTCTCTCTTTAACACCTATTTAAAGGAATATTTTCTAAATTTCTTTGAATTTTTTACTATCTACTTTGAATTTGTTAAGAAATTACTAGGTTGTCAAACCATTTCCTAGATAACCTCATGAGAGAAAAAAATACATATAAGCTCACACAAAATAACCATAATGAAAAGATCAAAGATATAACACAAGATTATACAAGATATACCCTAGGCTATAAAATCATTCGTACTCAATGTATTATTCAATAATAAAGTATTACAATACACTTATAGAGTCTCCAAGAATGCTTCGAAAACATCAAACTCCTTTAAAGTATCCTTTATTTGTCCAAACATGTAACCACACATCCCACTGCATGCTTCATATATGCACTTAATAAGAGAGCTCAATACAGTGACAACCAAAACAAAAAACCAACTAGCCAACACCAACCACTGAACATGTGCTTACTTTTATAGATTCAAGTTGACACAAAACAACCAAGAGGTAAAGATAAAACCATGAGTGCACAAAACCATTGACCCCAACATTTACTTTTTAGTACTATTTTTTTTCAAAATTAAATATTTTTTCAATGTACAACTTACACATATAATATCTAATGAATGTCACATGTAAGTTTACGAGTGGATCCAAATAAATATTTAATGTGGCTAAATACATATCCTGAGATACACCACAAATAAATATTTATTTTATTTAATTAAATTTTTTTGTGTAAGATGTACAACACCATTTTTCAAATCAAATTTTAAATGAAGAGAGAAAGTGAATTGGGATACCCTAAAGAGAGGCTTTGAGAAGCTAAAATTTCTTGACAAGGCTTAGAATTTTCCCTTTCTAACTAATCAAATTTCTTTGCATGCATTCTAAAAAATATTATTCCAATAGAGAGATTGAATATTTTTAACTATAAGAGGTAGCCACAAATAGATAACCAATAATTGTGAACAAACACACTTTAAGGTCAATTTTTTTTTCAATTGTAAGGAACTTTCAGTGTTGAAAAAATATAAATTATTCAATGCATAGTTGAATGCTAACTAGAAACAACATCATACCTATCCAAAATATTGTTTCAATTTTTAGCCTCAATAATAGAAGAATTATCAAAGAGGAAGGTATCATCCAAAAATTGTTAGAGAGAGGATATGATCAATGAAAATGTAACTTTAATTTCTTGAAGAGAGTCATTCGTGATTATTTTTAAAATATTTTTACCAATGACTTCAACCACCAAAATAAAAAGATAGGGGCAAGGGATTTTCCTACTATAAATATTTACCACTACTAAAATATCCCCTAGAGCTATTGAGAGTAGAAACACGCTCTTGAATTGTTCCAAAAATCTTATCTTGGGACCAAACTTTTCTAGCACATCAAATAAAAAATCTTAAGAAACTCAATCATAAGCTTTAAAAATATCCAATTTGATAACCATACCTTCCTTTTGACTCTTCTCCATAAAATGTAGAATCTTATGATTAGTGATAACTACATCAAAGATTTATTTAGTAAGGATAAAACCTTTCTAGATTTATTTTATGAGAGATCAACTTTGATAGAGAATGTTTGATTGTGAAGACCAAAATTTTAAAGAACACCTTATAAATGGTATGTGTAGCTCTTTATTCTTAGGGACGAGGGAAATGGAAGTGTTATTAAGTTGCTTTAAAATCTTTGGTGACCTAAAAAAATTATGCATAGTAACTTAACAATGATATCCAAAAATCCGTGGAGAAAAGGAGGTGGAAAACCATTTGAACCAAGTGCCTTAAATGTACCAAAATAAAAGATAATAGGTCATAATTTCATTGTTTGACACATCTTTTAACATATCAAAATTATCTTCATTAGTAAAATTATAGGGATGACTTCTAAAAGTCGATCAAAAAAATTGAATGCCCATAGTGCTCAATTAAATTGTAGCTTCAAAACCATTCTCATCTAGAAGCTTAATAATGCCATTTCACTTTTGTGATAAAACACATACTGATAAAAAGTGAAGTATTTATGTCCCCCTCATCAACCATTGCACTCTAGATTTTGTCACTTTTTATTATTTTATGTCACTCCTCACTCAAAGTTTTTCTAGTAAATATGTATCATCATTAGTGTTGGTTATGAATTGTTGGCCGGGGTGAATCGGTCTAAATTTTTTTCAACTTCAACCAAGATTTTAAATTTGATTTCCTTTTCTTTCCAACAATAGAATTAGAGTAATCACTTTTGAAAGCACAAAGATATGATAGCATTAACTCAGTCTATTAGAAAACTTATGAAAATATGATTTGAGTGAGATATCTTGCATTTTCCAAAATAGTTATGGCTGACATTGATTAACAATCAAAGCATGATGACAGTGTAGGTGCAACTCATAAGACTATGCAAATGATGATCAATATTATTGACTCACTTCTTAAAAAATTGATTTGAATGCAGCTTTAAAGACAAGAAAGGTATTGAGACAACAAACACCTTTAGCACTTTATAACTATTCTTGAGCAATGAAACAAATGAGAACTTTTAAGCTTCCTTTTGAATTAGACTCTTCAACAATGACTTGTGCAAGATATTTGAACTAAATATTTGCAGATATGAAGGAACTATCATTCAACAATGTTTAGACTGATAAAAATTATCACAATCAAGAAAACAATATGACATAAAAAAAGAGACTATAAGACAAAGGATTTTCCAAGTGGAAAACCCTCCTAGGGTAGAAAAACCACTCCTAAACTGCCTTACTGGCTTAATCTTCAAAAACCACTGTTAACAATGCCTTATAGGCTAATTTCTGAGCACCAACCCCTCATTTTGAAACACCAATTTCAAGGAGCACCAACCCCTCAAATTATTTTCAGAACAATAATAATATCAGAGGATCTCTCTGTTTTCAAGTAAGCTCAAGAAACTCAACACTCTTATCTACCTAATACCCTAAGAATCCAACTCTTTGAATCCTTAAAATATTAAATAGAAAAGAATTACAACTCTGTTATGCATCATGTTTTCCAAATTTTGTATCACAGAGTTTTCCAATACATCTCTTGATATGACCAAAATAACTATGTCTCAAAATTTCTATCTAGCAGCTTTTTAGTATTCACAACAATGCGTTTTATACATCTTTTCCAGTGTGTAGTCTTCAAAGAGATTCGAGGTCAAAGGAGAGCTGAAACCTCCTTTCTATTTTCAGGAGAAAAGGATGCCAAAAAAATAAATGTCTACAAGAGTAACGCCTATGCAATAGGCTGTCAATAAACTGACAATCATAAATCAAAGTTCCTTTTTGAAACTGCAAATGCCTTTCACAAAAACCAGATGCTTCATTAAAACAAAATACTCATTTGAAACTATTTTCAGAATACCCATATGCAAAGTCCATCAATTTGTAACGAATGTAATGTGTCATTAATGAAACTGGTAGATCTTTCACAAGAATCTGAAACACTCTTGCTAATTTTAGAATATGAAGCTGAATAATGATAATCTGTAGATGATGGTAAAAATCAAGAGTAACGCCTATCCAGAAAGCTTTAATTTCTGCGCTGAATCGGGAGATTTCAAATTGTAACTGATAGATTTTCATCAAAACCACGACTGCTTCCCAATTCTCAGAGAATATTTTGCCATGTAACCAATCTGAGATTCGATGCCAACCAATGATGTCGGCCTGCAACTATATTTAGAAATTTCCATGTTGGCCACAGTGACAGAGTTTGTTAATCGTTCACCGAGACATCCAGATAGTCCTGCCGAAGGCAATTAAATTGCCAGTCATTCCCCTTAGTTATTGCTTTCTTCATGACCCATCAGAGTCGGGAAGAAGTCATAACAAATATCCTATGTTACGCTGAGAGCCATGTAATGTTCTTCTGGTCGATGAGACAAAATAGTTCTCTCACCGAAATGTAACCTTCATTCTCATGAGAGTCACCGTGACAAATTGTTATCAGGGAGACGTTTTGTAGATTTCATTATGTTTCACCGAAAGACCTTATCCATTATGAGTCGCTGTGACAAAAACACACTCTCACCGAGATGTATCCTTCATCCACCTTCGCTAAGACAATGCATAGTCGGGGAGACACTATATAGATTGCTCTATGTTTCACCGATACTCCCATCCATCTCGTGCATCGCTGTGACTAGACAAAATTGGTGAGACATCTTGTAGACAAGTCTTTGTTTTTCCGAGAGCCCCCGTGATCAAACTTGTCACCGTAACATATCGCTCTCGAGGAGACCTCATATAGATAATACTTCGTTATACCGAAAGTCACCCACCATCTTGTGTGTCGCTGAGACAAGTCAGATTATATGCCAACAAAGTCCTTTTGTGTTCCATCGGCGAGACCGGAGGTCACTCGCCGAGACCTCATGCCGAAAACCCTAACTCTTACCGAGATGTATACCTTTATGTTGACGGTCGGTATAAGAATTCAAACTCGCCAAGACCTTTCTTCGTTGCACATGAGTCATACCGAAATGTTCCTTTTGTTTTATGCATCCATCCACCACCAGTCGGTGTGACATTGCACATTCGTTATAACCTCACACCAAAAGCAACACGTTTGGCCGAAGAAATCCTTCCATGTATTGTTCGGTAAGACTTTCCCCGAGAACCCTTTGATGAAACCCCGCGTCGACAAGACAAAACAACCTTGCTGAGATCACATTCCGATATCGCCAAGCTCTCGCCGAAAGACTTCCATGCATTAGTCGGGGAGACATTTCACATTCGATGAGACACAACCCCAACGACCAAACTCCTGCCGATAGGTTCCTCCACGGTCGCCGAAACCACGTGAATGTCACACCGATAGAAACCCATAGGTGAATGTAATGCCTAAAAATGAATTTTCTCTATGTATGTAACGGTGGCTTGTAATCATGTGGAATACACCTGTGATATGCAAAAAGAACCATCCTGACAAAGAAACCATCTTTCAAACTCTGTCAGTCAAAGAAATAGCATTCATAACTTGAACCAGAATTCTCATCACCATGAATTTGAATCATAACAAATAACTTTCTGTAATAGCCAAGAGTCATCAAAGAAGTGCCATAATAAAGCATAAGGATCCAAACTGAGACTGATCATCAAAGAGAACTAACTGAAAGAGATTTTGTCATCAAGGACAAACCATAAACACAACTGAGATCCAACATTTAGATCTTCCACAACCATAATCTCTTAAACTTCAATAATTTTTTAGAAATATCTTTTTCTACTCAAATAAAAAATGGCATTGTTATTAATTGAAACTGATTTATCAAAATTGATTTTTCAACAGAACTAATTTGCATCTCAAATATTTCTTGACATCTTTTACATAAATTTTTGAAAAATATAAATATACTAGTTACAATCATAACAATTATTGAAATATTGACTAACCACCTACAAACTATTAAAATCAATAAATATTAAAAAAGATTTGTATAAATATTCTTTATTGGTCTATTTTCTTCTTATTATTAATAAAATAATATTATTTAAAACTTAATTTATTATTCCACCTGACCTTATCAATTTTAATATATTATTTAAAACTTAGTTTATTATTCCATCTGACCTTATCAAATTTAATAATCCCTCTTTAATCCTTTATATTAATGTGAATGCGGCCTAGCCGTGGTGACGGGCTTACGTAAAATCTCATGCTTCCCACCACGAAGATCCGATTAACGGTGGGAAGGACAAGGTCGTTGATTCTCTACACTGAATTTCTTCCTCTTTGTTACTGCTTTAACATGAACAAATCAATTATCATGGATTTTAATTGTATTTTAAAACATATCGTAAAGACTCCGCAATCGGAGTTCAGAGAAAAAGTCTTAAAACAAGCTTGGACTGTTTTCCGATTTTAGTATTTTAGGAGTAAATTTATATAAATTGGCCACTATTTAATTGATGGGTCAATAAGATAAAACAAAAATTTAGCCAAGAAAAATATAGTTTAATTGCAGGTGCATGCAAATTCCAGGCAAAGAAAGCCCAGAAATTATTTTTTGTTGCAGAGGCAGCGAAAGCCCGATCATTCTTGCAGTCTACTCGAGAAGCGAGGGTTTCCAGAACTAAGAGACTCAAAAAAGGTAGTAGAAGAGAACAGAGCTTCATTTCAGTTCAAGCATCTGCCATGGCTTTGGGCACGGTAATAATTCCTGTTTTGTTAGGGATGATGATAACAGGCAATTATGGATCACAAGTAATGGCTCAGCAGGTTTATTCTCAGGACTACAGCGAGGATTGCGACAACTTTCATAAGGAGAGCTCCGGTTACCTGTGCAATGGCGCTGCTAAAGAATGCAAAACTTTTGCTCTCTACAGAGCTCAGCGGTTTTACATGTCCCTCGACAGCATTGGCAGCCTTTTCCACACTAGCTCCGCCACGATTGCCTCTGCAAGCAACTTATCCGTCACCAATTACTCCAAGTCTCTGGACACAGATCAGGCCGTGCTTTTCCCCATCGACTGCAAATGCGCCGGTAACTTCTCGCAGACGAATCTGACCTACACTGTGAAGCGTGAGGACACTTACCTGAAAATCGCGAACCAAACACTGGAGGGGCTTACCACATGCCAAGCCATGAAAGAACAAAACCCGAAAGTTGGTGAGAATGGCCTAGAAACCGGAATGAAACTGGTGGCGCCGCTGCGCTGTGCGTGCCCCACGTGCCAACAGCAAGCCGAGGGCGTCAAATATCTGCTCAGTTATATCGCGGATGTTGCGGACGACGTCGGCATCATCACCGCCAAGTTTAATATCAGCCACCAAGAGTTTTTATCGGCCAATGAGTTAGAGGATTCCAATCCTACCATATATCCCTACACCACTCTGCTAATTCCTCTAAAGCACACACCGACCATTCCTCCCGCGGGACCTTTCGCTCCTCCGCCTCCCCCTAACTTTACGCCTTCGCCTCCCCTGGCTTTGAACTCTGTCCATCCTCTTCCTTCTTCCAACTCCCATACTTTCGTCGTCATCCTAGTCACATCTCTCGCTGCTGCGCTGCTTGTTGCGGTGGGGTTTGTTATAGCACTTGTTCTGTGCTTAAAGAGGAGGAAGCGCCGCAAAGTCATACAGGTACATTCTTTGAGATCTGCAAGTAAGGGCTGAAACTAAGATTTCTGACAATTGATTGCTTCAAAAGTTTTCCTATGAATTTCTTTTTCTGTGTAGGTGATAATAATTTCAATTCCTATGTTAATTTAGAAGTTGAACTTTCTGTAATTAAAGCATTAAATCTGTAAATCGGACGATTTGTTATCTCACATTCTTGATTTGAGTCTTTCTGGCTTTAGGCGGCCAAAAAATTCTGAAATAAAACGGAAGTGCCAGAGAAAACTTTACATAAAAAAGGTCGGAATTTGTAGATCCTTACGGTCTTTGTTTAAACTTTGATTACATATTCAATGGGTTTTATTCCAGGAAGCAGAGGCAAAAAGATTGGAGGCTGCAAAGATTTGCAAAGAATCGATCCAAATGTTCTCCGAGTTGTCGGATCTGCTAGAGTCTGACAGATTGATACACTATAGCTTGAAAGAGCTCCGAGAGACTACCGGAAATTTCAGCGAGGAGTCCAAGATTGAGGGCTCTGTTTTCAGCGGTTTTCTGCGTGGCAAGAAAGTGGCGATAAAGCAGATGAAAGGGGAAGTCTCTAACGAAATAAATATGCTTCACAAACTCCATCACGAGAATCTTGTTACCCTCCTGGGCATCTGCCTCGGCCACGAGGAGCAGCATGCCTATCTGGTATTCGAGTATGCAGAAAATGGGTCCCTGAGCAACTGGATTGAGAACGCAGGGCCCCGTCATTCCCTTCCATGGAAACAGAGGCTCCAGATCGCTATGGACATAGCAGAGGGGCTGGAGTATCTCCATCACGGCTCTAGTCCGTCTTGCGTCCACAAGGACCTCAAGACGAGCAATATTCTCTTGGATCACAATTTCAGAGCCAAGATTGCCAACTTTGGATTGGCTAAATCTGGCGAAGGGGTTACTGCCGTAACGAGCCATATAATCGGAACTCATGGATACATGGCTCCAGAGTATCTTCGAGTCGGTCTGGTGACGGCAAAGCTGGATGTTTTTGCGTTCGGGGTAATTGTCCTGCAAATCCTTTCAGGCAGAAGGGCTGTGGGGACGACGCGCCCAGGCCAAGGCGAAAGGTTCCTGTCGGATGAAATAAGAGATCTGCTGCAGGGTGAAAATCCCAAGGAAAATTTCAGTGACTGGATAGACCCCAATCTCCAAGAATCGTATGATTTGGAAGTGGCTTTCAGAGTTGCCTGCGTAGCGAAATCATGCGTGGAAAAAGATCTGCAATTGCGTCCCAGCATGACTGCGATCCGTGTGGAGCTCTCCGGCTTGGCGGGCGTTAGCACAGATAATTCCCCCCTGGAGTGGCGAAGCACCCCAACATTATTTTCCGAATTTCAACCAAGATGATAAGTCCCGAATTTACTAATTTCTATCTTAAAATTCGGGAAGACTAACAACTGATTCTTCCACATATTACAAAAAATAATGATTTGGATGTAATATATCGTCTTCTAGAAATCAAAATCTGTGCTTTAGTCATCCTTCCAGCCCGCATCCTCGTCGTAGCATCTCGCCTTCGCGTGGCTACTGTTTAATTTTCCCTTTTCACGGAACATCATGATGCAATTGACTCAAGATAACAGGCTTACTGAAAATGCCCAGGAGGGTAACAAAAAACCAGGATTGCAACCCATTGATTAAGTCTAACCTCCTAGGTAGGTCATTCAGGTAATAACCTTTCTCTAGCCTTAATCTATACTAATCCAATAGGATGCATGATACGTATAAATTAACTTTGATTGATAAACTAGCAGTTGCACCAGAAAAGACTTAAATTAGACTTCACTATTTATGTAACTTAATTTTTGTAGAAGGGTTTGAAATATAATTTTCTCTCTTCAATGTGCATGTGAGTTGGTTGTATATGTTGGAACTTATGTGGAAGTGAAAAACATCATAATGCAATATATGATCAGAAGACTGAAATGAAAGATTGCTTGAAGGAATACAAAAGAAAGCAATCAAAAGACAAAAATGAAAGATTGCTTGATGGAATACAAAAGAAAGTAATCAGAAGACATAAATGAAGGATTGCTTTAAGGAATACAAAAACAAAGGTGGGTGGTTATCATAAATCAAAAACACAATTAGGAATAAATGAACGATTGTTTTAAGGAATACAAAAACAAAGGTGGGTCGTTATCATAAATCAAAAGCACAATTAGGAGAGGAATTTTGAACAACATGAACATGAGTGACAAACCAAAAAAAAGGCATGTGAGAATCCATAATAGGATAATGAAAGACATGATGCCGCCAATATGATAGATAGCTCTAATAATATAAACTTGAATCATGTAAGTGCAAAATGAACTGGGGGAAGATATAATGCCCCAAAATTTAAAAATAAGCAATGATATTATAATAGAGACTAAGGATGATAAGATACCCCCAATATAAAAAGATAGCAACAATAGAAGAATGATAGGACAATGAAGGCCCATAAATAGCATAGGTAAGGCATGAATTTACTTTTTTTATCATGTCCCGTTTGCGTGACCTTTGCTTGTATGAGGAGTTAGCCTATAATTCGATCCTCATAGAGGTACAGCCGGGGGTGTCACGGATCATCGGTGGCGGTTATCGATTTAGTAGCTCGGTTTCTTTGTTGTGTCGAGTTGGGCCTTGAGAATCTTCCGAAGAGCTTTTGGGAACTTTCTATTTTTAGAAAGTTAGGTCAGTGGTACTATTTAGGCCGGGGCACTGGTTCAACCATTAAACCGAGAATCGACCGGATTGGCGGTTTGATGATGGATGGAAATCTGAGTAATTAATGATTTATTAAATATTGTAATTTGACTTTACATTAAAGTCACTTTGTGAAATATTTAATTATTTAATTAAATTGGCGATTATAAAGTATTTCTTATACTTTATAATAAAGTATTAAATGTTGATTTAATGAATATTTATTATTCATTTAAAAGAGGCGCCATTTAATTATTAAAATATTTCTCCTAAGTATTGAGGTGAAATAAATCAATTTTATTTAATTGATTAATTAAAAGAGCTTGGGTCGAATTTCTCAAAGGGGGAGTATATATTTTCAGAAAGGACAAATCGAACCATTATGAAATGTTATTCTAATTTGTCTTTTGCTCTGAGCATCGGAGTTTGCAAACCCTAGGGTTTCTGGCAGACGATCGTTTCTGGAGAACGAAAACTCTTCAGGAATCAGGCAGACTGAGGCTGTGAAATATCAGTTGAAGCTGGCACTTGGTGATTTCATTCAGAGATCACAGTTTGAGAATATTGGATTATTTTAGCAGAGATTTACAGAGAATATCATCTGGCAGTTAAGGCGAATTCTTCAGAGATCTTACATTTGAGACTTGGCACAAATTTCAAGGCAGCCGTACCATTTATTAATTGCTGCAGACTGGCCGTACCACTGTACCTGCAGGCCGTACTTCATTCTTTTCAGAGGTTTTCTTCTGGCATTCAGTTTCCAGCTTCCAGCTTGAGGCGTTGGCTTTGTATTGAGCATTTACTGGAGATTTGACATCGAATTCAGAGACTGGAGATTTATTTATTCCTGGCCGTACTTAGCATTTATTACTGCAGCCGCCACTTACAGAAAACCAGGTTTTTCTCAATAAAATTTAATATATTTTCATTGCATGTTCAGATTTCTACATTGTAAGTTCGGGAAAAGTTGAAATAATAGAACTCCTATCTATTCTGAACAATTTCCATGCGTTTCAAAGTTTATTTGAATTTTTTATGAATTTATTTCCAATTCCTAGAGAAATCGCAATTTTTCATATTGCCTGTGAAAACCTCAAAAACACAAAAAAATCGAAATTTGCAAAACACAATACAAAAAAACAATCAGAGTTGAATCAGAGAACCACCAGGGTTCTGACAGTGGTATCAGAGCACAGATCTCCTGCCATCCTGTGCTTTTTCAGTGCTTTTTCAGAATACAGTGCATTTCTGGGTTGCCTTTTATGAACCAAAATATTATTCAGTATACCAGAGGTGTAGGTACAGGCAAAGACGAAGATTGGACAGGTCCACCAATTCCAGAAGGTCAGACAATATCAGGAGTGCTTGGTTTTCACAGATCCAGTTCAGACGGCAGTGAAAACAGTGTAGCAACCCTAATGGCAGAACGTGAGCCTTCCTCAGAGACTCGCAGGGATCTAGGGAAGACACATGCAGAGGGTGATATCACCGATGAGGAGTTCAGAAGGAGACACGATAATATGATGGATATGATGTCTCAGTTGATGGGTACTATTAGACAATGCACACCTACACAGCCACATTTCATTCAGATTGGTCAGACGAGCGGGACTGCACTCGTGGATCAGCCATTAGCATCGGCACCTAGACAGCCGTCTCCGATTTATCAGGAGCGTAGGCCAGGACAACCTACTTTCTTACCTAGGGAGACTCCACCACAGACTCCAGGAGCAGAGCATCAGGGATAGCATCAGGAGTTTCAGCCACACAATCGCATGTCAGTGGCAGACTTGACGAGATTTCATGGCGAGTACATGTCTTTAGCGCCTGAGATCCGGCAGGCACTTACGTTTCATGAGTTTATATATGTCTATAAACCCAGAGGAGGAGGTAGATTTGATCGTAGACCCCCACAGCATCAGCAGCAGCAGCCACAGGTGAATAGAGACTTGCAGTATGCGGTGAGCAAGATTACGCTGCCATATTTTGATGGGTCAGAGAAGACATCAGCTAGGTCTTGGGTCCAGAAATTGGACAATTACTTGTCACTTAGGCCTATGCAGGAGGATGAGGCAATTAAATTTGCCACTTTACATCTTGACGGAGTAGCACACGATTGGTGGCACCATGGCATGTACACGCTAGGCCATCATGCGGTCAATACCTATCAGGAGTTCACCAGCAGACTGATAGATAGATTCGATAAGAAGGATCCAGAATTGTATTTCAGAGAGTTGGCTCAGCTCAGACAGACAGGCAGTTTGGATGCATACATAGGTGAGTTTCAGAGAGTTGCAGTTATGGTGACTGGCATTTCAGAGCGGAGACTCATTATATTATTTGTTGAGGGTTTGACAGAACCCATGAGAGGTTGGGTCAAGGCGTTTGATCCTACTACACTTCAGGAGGCGATGCGGAAGGCAAGGAGTATGGAGCTTGCTGCTCCGAAGAAACAATTTCTGCCTAAAACAAATAACTTGCCTATTGAGGAGAGTCATACACCAGTTGCAGAGCCTAAAAGGAAACCAGTTGCAAGAATTGATGATGCAACTCGGGAGGAATGCAGGAAGAAACAACTTTGTTATTGGTGCAAAGCACCCTACAGCAAGGAGCACGATTGTCCTTTGAGACCGAGGGGCAGAGCCAACCGTGCCATGTGGGTTTACTATGATGATGACGAGTCTGATGATTCAGACCAGCAGGTTGTTTCAGAACATGCGGAGGCCGGGAATGCCTCTATGGAGTTTGGGCCCGATGCCAACTTATCCCCGTTGGTATTATCTGCTAGTGTACGGGATGACTCATTCAGGTTTAGGGGATTAGTGGAAGGACAGCGATGTATTGCCATGCTCGACACTGGAGCCACACACAATTTCATTGACGAGAGCTTCGTCAACAGATGTAGACTCCAGACAGAGGATTTCCCTGGATTCAGAGTTCAGGTGGCAGATGGATATACACTTACTTGCACTCGACGGATTTGTAATCTCACTATCATGCTGACTGATTATGAGTTGCAGGCAGATTTTTATGTTGTCAACTTAGGAGGGATGGATTTAGTGTTGGGTATGAGATGGCTGCAGGATATCAGTGTGTTCACCCTCAACTTACCTAAAATGGAGATGAGATTTGAGGTACAGGGCAAGAAATATGTGTTGAGGGGTATTACAGATGGCAGCCTTCGTTCTATCTCTCTCGTTAGTGAGAAGAGCGAGAAGGTAGAGGAGGATTTTGTGCAGACCAGGCATGGTTATGCTCAGTACCCCGGGGGTTCTGAGGCAGTCGTTTGGGATCAGCCCAGTGGTTTGGTTCCGTTTGTGACCAATCCATTGTTTGAGACAGATGTTATATCTACATACGACAATCCGCTCTTTGAGTTGGATATGAGTACACCTGATCCTGGTCTTGAGCAGAGTGATGATAGCGTTTGGGATCCTACTAGTGCACTGGGATTTCAGACTCAGCTCACGGAGGAGTATCACAGTGTGTACATGGTGCAGAGTGCATATAGCTTCATGATTAATCCGCATGTACACGATTTGTTTCAGGTGCACAGTGGTGGTATGCACGTGCTTGATATGTTGGATGATAGTATATCTCGTGCAGTTTTAGGGGGTAAGTGTTGCTTGCAGTTTGACTTGCCTCCTTCTGAGTTTCTTGATCCTATGCCGGACCGCACTGAGGTTAATGGGGAATGGTACTCTTTTCTTGCTGATCGGTTGTGGGAGTTACAGGAGTCAGTGGTGACCAGCAGGAACATTGTCCGGTACTTCCCATGGGATCCAGGTGGTGCAGTGCAGCTGTATTTGCAGAGATTGCTTGAGGACAAGCAATTTCAGGGAGGGCGGACTGTCATGTCCCCGCTTTAGCTGACACTGTTTGTCGAGGAGTTAGCCTATAATTTCGATCCTCGTGAAGCCGAGGGTGTCGCGAGAGAGGATCATCGGTGGCGGTTATCGATTTTGGTAGCTCGATTTCTTTATTTAATGTCGAGTTGGAGCCTTGAATCTTCGAAGAAGCTTTTGAACTTTCTATTTTAGAAAGTTAAGGTGGAAAACGCTATTTGGTGAGGCACACAGTTTCAACCATTATTTCCGAATAAAGCCGGTTAGCGGTTTGATGATCCGAGATGGAGAAATGCGGAGTAATTAATGATTTATTAAATATTTAATAATTTGACTTTATATTAAAGTCACTTTATTGAAATATTTAAATATTTAATTAAATTGGCCAGTTATAAAGTATTTATTATACTTTATAATAAAGTATTAAATGTTGATTTAATGAATACTTATTATTCATTTAAAAGAGCCATTTAATTACGTGAAATATTTCTCTAAGTATTGAGGTGAAATAAATCAATTTATTTAATTGATTAATTAAAGAGCTTAGATTACAATTTCTCAAAGGAAATTATATATTTTTGAAAGGACCAAATCGAACCATTATGATGTATTATTCCTAATTTGTCTTGATTTTATACGACATTGGGTTTAAAACCCTAGGGTTTCACAGCGGTAGTGTTTACGGAAAACGAAAACTCTTGAGAATCGAGCGGTGAAATTTTGTGAAATATGAATTGAAGGCGGCACTTGGTGATTTCATTAGGAATCCGCGGTTTGAAATATTGGATTATTTTTAGCGAGATTCTGAGAGAGAATATCATGTGAGTTAGAAGTGAATTCTTGAGAATCTTACATTTGAGACTTGGCACAAATTTCAAGGCAGCCGTACCATTTATTAATTGCTGCAGACTGGCCGTACCACTGTACCTGCAGGCCGTACTTCATTCTTTTCAGAGGTTTTCTTCTGGCATTCAGTTTCCAGCTTCCAGCTTGAGGCGTTGGCTTTGTATTGAGCATTTACTGGAGATTTGACATCGAATTCAGAGACTGGAGATTTATTTATTCCTGGCCGTACTTAGCATTTATTACTGCAGCCGCCACTTACAGAAAACCAGGTTTTTCTCAATAAAATTTAATATATTTTCATTGCATGTTCAGATTTCTACATTGTAAGTTCGGGAAAAGTTGAAATAATAGAACTCCTATCTATTCTGAACAATTTCCATGCGTTTCAAAGTTTATTTGAATTTTTTATGAATTTATTTCCAATTCCTAGAGAAATCGCAATTTTTCATATTGCCTGTGAAAACCTCAAAAAAACACAAAAAAATCGAAATTTGCAAAACACAATACAAAAAACAATCAGAGTTGAATCAGAGAACCACCCGAGGGGGTTGACATACTAATGTAATAGGATGATATGTCAATGAAAACACGATATGCAAATATTTAAGATGTAGGTAATGAACATTGGTATGTAGGAACAATATAAAAATTAGATAATGACATGATAAGGTGAATAAGTATTCAATCCAAGTATGGTAAATAACATAGGCATGCAATGGTGGGGTTGACCTCACAGTGCAACGATTGTTGCAAGGCAACACAATACGTTGCATCAGGAGTTCGAATCCCATAGTGGTATGGGTGGTTGATCACTGGGTAGACGACGGAGGACAAAGGACATAGCTGCAGGGTTGAAGATTGTAGGTGGAGGTTGGTGGGAGGATATCGATGGAGGAGTGGAGGAGTGACGACTTTGTGCAAGGAGGAGCTAGGCCTGTTGTAGAGAAGAATCAGAGGTGGCGTGGCAATAGCTGCGGGAGGAAGCAACATGTAATGGTGACAATGGGGGTTGATAGGTTGGATGTTGGTGGGAGGAGGATGGGAGGAGATGTGGGAGCAGAAGATGGCAAGGAGAAAGGAGCGAGGGGAGGAGGAGAAATGGAGATATCGGGATGAGGTCCCACGTATGTGGCCTCACTGGTTCATAGCTCTAGTCAAAAGTGTTCAGGGTGCTGCCCCTTAGTAGTGATTTACTGAACAAAAAAATACATAGGCATGCAATGGTGGTAATAAGGTATGACACATAAAACAATAGGTAGGTGAACATGGGAATCATAAGTAAATAAATACCATGAAAAATAAGCATACAAATGCATAAGAGTGGGTATAAAAGTAGGAAAGGAATAAAAGAATCATCAATGAAAGTGGTAAACAAGATTAAGTATGCAAGGATATAGTGATATTCCATGAAGATGCAAACAAGAATAATTCAAATCATGTCAAGTGAAAAGTAGGAAAATGCTCCCTCCTCCTCCAAGAATGGAACACTATGAAACAAGATATATAAGTTGATATTAGCATATAAAACATAATAAGAAAAGACATAATAAACAAAAAAAACAAATATACAATAAAAACTAAAAATATAGGTATGGATGTACATATGTTGTAAGATGCACACAAATCATTGAATAAGCCTAAGTGGATGATAATTGACATCATATTTCTCTTTATTGATCATTGCCTTCTGTTCTTGACTTTCCTTAAATTCTATTACATGTATTTCGTCTTGATAGTCCATTTCTCTTTGCACAAACACATTATCCATTGGTGGCACATTAATAATTTCTTTCTTGACCCAAACTTCTTATTTTTTAATTTTGTAGTTGTTGTCATGCCCACTTTTATACATGGAACATTGACACAAATACAACAATTTATTTTTTATGCAACTAATGCCTCAACATCCTCGTACATAATGTAGTGTATTGTGTATAGTTAATAACATCACACATGTAATGAGAGAGCACACCACATTTCAAGAATTAAATGAAGATAGGGATGTAGAACTCATTTTGCACACCCTATGCTATTAAAATGACTTAGAAAGGGAATGAAATTGATTCTTATGATGCCTCAAGGGTTAACCTCTTTAATATATTTTCTCCTTTTAGGTTCCTATATGAGGATGGATCAATCATGCCTCTAAGACATGACCTAATTGACATATTAAATCAACATTCATAATCAAGCATATAAAGTTATATTAAAGCTAAAGACTAAATTTAATAAATTATACAAAAATCAATAAATTATTACTTCTACTACCAAGAAGAATACCTTTCACATTCATATTATTTGAATTAGATTTAACTATTATTAAAATTAAATAATTGATAATAAGATAAATTTAAACTAATAAATAAGATGTAATTTAACGTTAATTACCTGACAAGAGAATCATTCAACATAGCTACTAAATTTCATGATTTAATTCTTAACTAAGTCTTTGACTTAGAGTAATATTCTACAAAATAAATTACATTATCACAAAAAGCATCCATTGTTAGACTCTACATATCATATTTTAATAAATTAAATTCTACTACAAAAAGAATACCTTTCACATTCATATTATTTGAATTAGATTTAACTATTAATAAAATTAAATAATTGATAATAAGATAAATTTAAACTAATAAATAATATGTAATTTAACGTTAATTACCTGACAAGAGAATCATTCAACATAGCTACTAAATTTCATGATTTAATTCTTAATTAAGTCTTTGACTTAGAGTAATATTCTACAAAATAAAATTACATTATCACAAAAAGCATCTATTGTTAGACTCTACATATCATATTTTAATAAATTAAACAAATTTATTTTTCAATGACTAACATTTAATATATAGAATCTATCAATTGATAATTGTTTTGATTATGTATGAGCTATATGCTCTTTGCTTAAAAAAAAATTGTTTTGATTATGTAAATTTGTCTAACAATCTTAAAAATAATGTCTTGAATACAAAATTTAATATTTACAAAAATCTTTGGAGATACCATTGATACTAATTTATTTTGTTTTTCACTTCTAAGATTTTAAATAAAGATGGAAGAAAATACATAATATTATAGCAAGTTCATGACCCTTTTATCCTATTGTTGATTTCTAAATCAAATTTGAGAGAAAAATATGTACAATGAGAATCTCATATAACAAACATCCAATTCATGTGATATACAATCTCTAAAAGACTCCATTTAAATTTTAGTTTTGCTCACCTTAATATGTTGGAGGAGTTTGGAGGAGTTTGTTAAACTATATCACTTTTTCATTTATTACTTTTCTCTTTTATCAAGAAGATTCATGAGAAGCTATATTAGAGTTATGGTTTCTTTTTAAGACACAAGCTACTTAAAGTTGGATTAGAACATTGACCACTTCCAAGACATTGCATTTAATTTTATTATAGAAAAGCTCAAAATAATTCTTAATGTCACATATGATTATAAAGTTTATATCTTTTTACAATTTCTATATGATTAAAGTAGGAGTATTCTACTTAAAAGACTTATTGAGAAGGAATATGAAATAAAGAGATGTTTCAAATATTGGGCCAAGTCTAATCGAAACCATCAAACCAAAGTATTGGATGAAAACTCTTTTAATTATAGAGGAGAAACTTTAGTGTAAAAGGTGAGGAAAAGATAAGGGGTATCACTTTACTAAAAAAGTTCATATATCATGTATGATTAAAAGATTCTCTAAATTTCTTTTAATTTTTTAAATTTGTCACATATTTTTCTATTAAAACTCACTTCTATATTAATACTCACACTAATATAATCTTATAAATAAAAATATATCATTCAGTAAAGAAATAAATTTTATTAAAAATAACAAATTTTTTTATGTCAAATATGGAACTTTTACATATCTATATAATAGTTAATACACAACTGAATAGTTAAATCTATTGATATTTACAACATTTAAATAAATATAAAAACCAAAGAAAGCCATCTTGAATAAACTATTTTTTGTTTCATTAACTTTAAATTAAATATTCATTAAATTACAAAAATTTACACATCACTTCATGTTTGTTATTTACATTTTGTGTAATATTACAATTTACAATTTTCATCATTAGTAACATAAAATTTCCTTTCAAATTGCATTACCCCTTACACTGTCTTTTATAATTAATGAAACAATCTCTTGTTAATACTCAATATTCTACTTCAAGGCCTTTGTAGCATAAAATAACCATTGACTAAGGTTGCCCCTGCATCTTTCCCAAATTAAGTCAATGCAGGCTTTACAGCAGTAGACAATCTTAAAGCTAAAGTTGTACGAATTTAAAAGAGAAAAGGAAGAAACTTTGGCTCAAAATATATATTGAAAAATGAAATAGATGTTACATATTCACAATTTAGTTCACAGAGATTTGTTATCTTTAGTTGGTGAAGTTCTAATTGAAAGGCTAATATGCCTTAATTCAAAGTGTTGTTGTCGAGCAGTACATTAGCCTTGCCTGAACCAGGTCTATTTCCTCAATGATTTGTAGCAATTTCTCATATGTTGTTCTCAATAAGTTCCAATAGATTTACATAACACTACAGGCATGAGGATTTTCATCACTGAACAAGTTGGTTTCTTTGTCATCCATTATCAATGTGGAGGAAGAAGGAGGTGCTCCTGTTTCATAGCAGTCTTGTACAATCCCATTATTCTGCCCATAATTATATGTGGAAGAACAAGTGCTACTCTATTGAAAATAATGAGTAGCATAAGGATTGTATTCACTGCTACATGGATATGCCCACAACTCTGCTCTCTTACCAGTGGAATTCTTCATTGCTTCCAAAACAATCATTTCATCCACATACCCACTAACACTTACTTTATGTTTCTTGATATCTATGCCCACTGAATGCACTCCTGTAATTTAAATGTTTCAAACCATATTTAGACAACCAAACTTCACTAAAAATCATAGGAAATGAAAAAATGTAGGCATGATATGCACCTTCAATGTTTGACAAAGCCCTGCATATCTTCCTTTCACATTCGGTGCAATCAATGTGTTCTTAGAAGACAATAGAAGGCCCTTGCTTCTCCAGTGGACTCTTCAGAATTTTCATATGACACAGAAAAGGTATATGGTCAAGGAAAAGGCATGCCTTCCACTTTAAAGTAAAATCTATTTTCTAAAATTATAGGAGATCAGAGATTAATGCATGTGGAGTAGTGTCTTACATATTATATTTCCTGACTTAGAATATCTTGATAATAAAAACTACCTATATCTATAGGGAGAAGCCAATCAGGTTCTCCAAAAGCTTGTTGTAGAGGAGGTTGTTCAAATTTCCATCACCTACAATTGTTATATCATGAATGTTGGACCTTTTCTTCTCCCTGTTCCTTGATGTAAGCCCAAAAGGATTAAGAGGGGGTTGCTTCAAATTTCCATCACCTACAATTGTTATATCATGAATATTGGACCTTTTCTTCTCCCTGTTCCCTGATGTAAGCCTCAAAAAATCCTTTTGGGCATGGCTTGCTACTTGAGTTGGTGTCCTTGAGATTACAAAGTTTCTTGAAATACTTCTTCAATCACCTCTTCCATACTTATCAAAACCCATAAAAAACAGCCTGCATCATAGACACAAACAAATTAACTTTGGTCTGTTAACCTAGCATACATCTATTTATCTAATGAAGTGTGCCTCAGTTTTGAGTAAATGTAGATCAGAAATGCCTTTATTTTCAAACACAAATCGTTCTTTAACAGATAAAAACACTATTGTTTTAAAATGAAATAAAACACAACATATTTATTGGATTCTAAGCTCTCTGCAATTTTGATGTACTCTGTTGCTCAAGAATGACATCACATGGGATCTCCAGTACAAAACTCAAGTAGATTGCAAATTAAGATGAATTTGTTGTATGACAAACCATTTTGTCTAATAGTTCTATATAATATAGAGAAATCTTATCCTAGGGTTTGGTATTTGTTTATTCCTATCCAAATGTTCAAGGTCAATTCATTACTTTTTTCTTTCCATCAATCTATGGGGAGAAAGTCATAAATCTCTTCAACTTGGCATCCATCCTTATCGACAAGGATTTCAACCATTTCTTCAAATTTGGGAATCCAAATTCAGATTTATGAATTTTGACAAACCAAAGTGCTCCCACACATGGATGAAAAAATTCACTGTAGTTTCCTACCCTAATATAGTCTTCCTATGGTGCATTATTTCATGTAGCTTGCTAAAATAGTTTACCATGACAAAAAAATTCACTTCCTTAATATTAAATCACCCCCATCACATGGTGGATTGAAGAATTCTATTCTATATGCAATACTATCATTCATGAAGTCCATTTATTTAGAATCAAAAGTGACCCAGGTTCGCCATCAACTTGCTAGGAAAAATTGGGATCAAATTCAATGACTAATCAAAGATCATTTTCCCTGAAGCAGATAAATAATCATATTTCATGTTAAAATCCAATGGTTCCTTTCCTTCTAATTTACCATGTCATGTCTTCAAAGATTTGGTTATCCTCAAAATAGTGGCTTGAAGATAATCTGGAAACAGAGCTTTTCTACCTCACTATATTTCTTCTCAATTTTACTAGTTGGATTGAATGACACCGCCCTGTCTTTGGCGGCACTAATAGGAGGGATATGCACAAAATGGATTTGTTTTAAAAAAAAATTAGTGACACTCAAGCAAATGCAAATGGCAGGTGTAAAGCCAGATTCCACAAACTTTTCCAGCGTCCTTGCCTAGAATAAAATGGGAGCTTTGGAACAGGGTATGTACATTCATCAAAGAATAACTGAAGGTGGATTTGTTGTCATATGTTATGTTTGGAAAAGCTCTGGTAGAAATGTATGCAAAATGTGGGAGCACGGGAAAGGTAACACTCAAGAAAATCATAGACAAGGCACGTGAACTATTTGACAGAATGTCTCAAAGGAATGTGGGAGCATAGACGAGGCGTGAGAACTATTTGACAAAATGTCTCAAATAAATGTGATCTCATGGAATGTGAGGATTGCAGGGTACGCACAAAAAGGATTTGTTTACAGGGCTTTAGAAATTTTCAAACAAATGCAAATCGACAGGTGTAGGGACAAATTCTGCAACTTGTTTTAGCATCCTCTTTGCCTATGCCAAAATGGGAGCTTGCAACAGGGTATGCCATCCATCAAGCATAAATCCTAAGGGAATTTTGTCAGACGTTGTATATACATTCAATCATAATGAATATATAATGCCACAGTTACATTCATAGAAACGTCTTGGCATAGATCAATAGATACCCCATATGCAATGGGTGCAACTTGATAAGGTAGGTCACTCCCCTCTCAGAGGGCATGCTTTTCTTTAAAAAAGTACGTAGTTTTTAAAAAAAAAACAAAATGGATAGATTATAATCCCCATCCATTTGGGCTTGGGTTCATGGGAAAATTTTCTACCAAACCATGCAATAAAATATATGAAAGTGAATATCGACTTGCTCATGTATAGACTCCTCCACAACAACCCTATGTGACATGTGAATGCTTCATTATGCAAAGATAAGTATTCAAAAGAGAAGGAAATACCTCTAAAAAAAATAAAACCCATTGCACTATGTTTCCTTGTCCGCAACATTTTAGTTCTACGGCCACCCCTCTATTTCTGCCACTCCTTTGTCATGGCATCTCCATAGTTTCTAGAGATAGAAGGAATTTTGTCTTCACCTTCACCTTGGTTGGCAGTTTTTGATGGCTACAAGTATTCTAACTCATTGAACTGTCAGAATGGCATTACTTGCTCTTCTTTTCCCACTATCATTATCGCTTTTGAGCATGTAACCAGAGAGACAAGCTTTTAAAGAGCAATGGCAGTGCTGTTATTTCCAGTTTAGCACAGGCGGTGTTGTTAACTTCAGTTATTTGGCATAGAGATAAGGATAAAGCGTGTGAAGTGGCGACAGTTTCCAGGCGTTAAAAATGGACAGCAGGATTTCTGGCATGAGTCTTTTCCTTGAGACAAAATTCCAGTGCCCTGTCTCAAGTGTGAGACTTTTCCAGTGGGCAAGCCCACAATAAAAAGCCTATCGACTAATTATTTAATCATCTTAAATTTTTTTATATAAATTAAAAAGAAATTAAAAATAAATAAATAGCCTTAATATAAATCTAAAATGAATTATAGGCAATTCGTGCTTACCAGCCAAAAAAAAAAATTTTGCATTTCAAAGTACTTTGCATTTTAGGTGAACAAATAATCGTAATTTGGAGCTGCCTTCATAAAATATCCGAGCAGCGAGCAGCGAGCAGTGAAAGGTACAATGTTCGATGAAGGCACAGGAGTAGTGAACGGTACAAGCGCAGTCGTGATGTGACAGTGCCCACCCTGACAATGACATGCTGAAACAGAAAACGGAAACGGAATTTTATTTTTTTTGACTCACGGAAAAAGTCAGAACTTAGTGTGTGATACTTAAGCCCAGCCTCTAGCGCATAGGTCTCATAGTTGAGCTGAGTAATCTTGTCATGCAACTAATTGGTGTAAAAGTCTACAAAAGTTAATGGTACATTTACAAGGGGCACCGAAAAGAGTCAGAGTGACACTTCAGATGTTAGGGGGGAGTTTTCGAGGGGCAAAGCTGGAGGAATTTATCTTTTCACAAGCTAATTTCTTTGTTCGCATGCCTTGCCTACACTTTGACATTTACATCCATGTCTAGCAGTGCACCTATAACTATAGAGTCTGAAAACATTGCCCTTTCTCCATCTTTGGATAGATATCCATAACCTGTTCGAAAGCACCCATTTTGGCATAGGTAGTTAGGACGCTGGAAAAAGGTGTGGAGTTCAGATTTACACCTACCAATAGCATTTTCTTGAACGTTTCTATTTAGCCTCTTCAACAAATCCATTTTGTGTATATCCTACAATCGTTGCAATCCATGAGACCACATTTCTTGAGGCGTTTTAGGGAACAGTTCACTACCTGGTCTATATTACCACCTCTTGCATACATGAGATTTCCTGTCTATGTTATGTTTGTTTTATCATTCGACTTATGCCTTTACGCTTTGATGGATGTCTGTACCCAGTTCCAAAGCTCCCATTTTGGCGTAGGCAGAGTGGATGCTGGAAAAGGTTGTGGACTTTGGCCATACATGTCCCACCAATTCCATTTGCTTGAAAGCTTCTAAAGCTTCTTCAGTAAATCCATTTTGTGCATATCCTGCAATCATTGCAATCTCTAAGATCACATTTCTTTGAGGCTTTCTATCAAATAGTTCATGTGCCTTGTCTATGCGTCCACATTTTGCATACATATCTACCAGGGAAGAAGGGACAGAGGAATCTGGGAAGGGAAGGAGGGGAGTCTGGGAAGAAAATGGAACTCTAAACTATGTAAGGGTTGTGCTATGCTAGAAGAGAAAAAAAGGGAATCTCTGTTAGCACCATAAGGGAAGACCAAGGTGGTGTGAACGAGTGTAGAAGGTCGAAGGAGGAGTTTACAAGTAGGTGCATACAGGTATTATAATGGTATTATTTGATTTAGATCTCAAAGAGATAATAGTAATGTATCAATTTTTTTTTATGTTTATATTGACAAAATATTTTGGCAACATTGCTATATAACTAAAATTTGCATCCTTACATCTATAGCAGCCAAAACTAATGTTGGAATCCTGAATCATTTAACTTATCATATCAGTAAAGTGCACATAAAATATGCTTCAATGTCATGCTTTTGAATGTCATCACATGATCTCTCAACCACCTTGAGCCCACCTTTGTAACTGGATTATCATTGATTAAAAATCGGGATCACAATGTCATAGAAATT
Source organism: Sequoia sempervirens (assembly GCA_007258455.2). Lineage (NCBI taxonomy): Eukaryota > Viridiplantae > Streptophyta > Pinopsida > Cupressales > Cupressaceae > Sequoia > Sequoia sempervirens. Next base: position 123,131 of record VDFB02344288.1, read on the forward strand.
GGTAAAAAGGCATTAGCAATAATTTGCATGTAAAATAACTGGCTAATTAGTCGATATGTATACAAACAGTAACAAGGTCAACTGTTGGAGTCATATTCCACCACCCCCCCCGTCCGCCCCCAATGAGTTGTTAACATCAACTTGCATAAGGATTGGTTCTTCCTTCATTAGTTCCTCCTGTTCAACTAAATGTCTAATAAAAATATGCCTATGTATGCTCACAAAAAATGTCTATATAGATGATCTCATTAAACTATTTTCTCTTGAGGTACTCTCCCAAACAGTTGTAGGAAGTATCTGAGCTTCACATTATTGAAGGAATTTTTATGAGGGCTCTAACAATTCACCTACTCTTTTATGTTTTGATAGAAGTCTATGCCTATAAATGATTTGTATCCATCTATGTAAATAAATGCATAAGAGAAGTTGAAATTTATATTATTGAGATTCACCATAATCAAATGTATTCAAGTATCATTAGTGGTATCAGATTTTGTTAAACAAAGTACTTTTTAGTTAATTTATAAATGTATTTTTAGATAATATGGAATTATAGATTTTGGTTTTAGTTTGAATTGAAATTCTTCACCCTTCTTTGACAAATAGTATAGATTTGTTATGGAAATAAGTTAATATCTAGCTATGTTAAATGACAAGTAATAAAACTCTTTATGATATAAAATATAATAAGAGTAGTAACTCAAGTATAGTATTCAAGGTAATTGAAATAAATTATCTAAGAAAATATTGTTTTATTGGCATAACAATAGGTTATCCTTTTACTATCTACAAGTTTTCCTTTAACGTTCAATATGATTAAATAATTTGAGACATCATTTTATTCTTTGATTATAGATTAGAAAATTATATTTAAAATTTTATAGATCAATAAGAAATAAAATATACTTTTGAATAGTTTATTGTCCACCCTTATCATATAATGATATAGTTACATTTAGGTTTTCACAAGACTATTGTAGTCTTGTTTTTGCAATCTACTATTTTAATATTTTCCTCCATGAAGTTTTCAATATTATAATGTGTATTCTGAAACTCTAAGAATGAACCTACTAATTTACTCACTTGTCTAATTTTTTCTTTCTAACATAGAACCTAAATTAAAAGAATAAGTTTGCATTTATTTTTATGAAGTTTAGATTATTTAAGGCTTTAAGTTAATCTCCAACCCTGAATGGGTAAAATGTTGAGATCTTATTTATTATTTTGATTTGGTTTAACATTAACTTTTGAAATGTTCCAACTATTCAATAACATTTTGTTTTTGTTTTTCCTTTGAAAATATGAACCTTTTCCATTAAGGCAAACAAACTAGGCTTTATCTATTTCTTTGAAAATTTCGATGATAGAAGGTATAAGTTGAATATTCAAAAGTGTTTCCTTGTGGGTAACCTATTGAGGATTTATTCCCAAGATTATCTTATGTATATTCAACTTAACTGAATCAAAATATTTAATAATTACATTTCTCCAAGAATACGTTTTAATTTGCAAAACCTCATGTGCTAAGGTATTACATCATATTTTAGCCGTAATGTTATTATGTTGTTTTTCCTAGTGAATTTTTACATACGTTATTTTTTGGTGTTGATTCAAAGTATTAGTCTTCATGTAACACCCCATCGTGCAAAGCCCAAAGGAACTAATAAAGACACAACAAATTTTTTTTTTAAAGAACATATTAAATGTATTTAAGTATTCCAACATTACAATGCTCTAAGTTGCACAACTAAATCCCTTGGGGTACACGAGGTGGCATTACTACACTAACCCATAACAAAGACAATAGATTAAACAATAATTAAACAATTACGTAAAACCATTCATTCTCACATCACCATTTAAAATATCCATTAACAATAACCATATTAATAAAAGTAATCCATATTAAACCATATATGTAATACACAAATGGATTAATCATAAAGATAATAAATATATATACATTTCGACATACACAACACAACATAATCAGTAATTACAAATGACAGTTCCCAAATGATTACATGGCCTGAATATACATTATACTAATATGATAGTACAACATGATGAACATATACACAAATTACATCAAGGTCATTCCAACATAGGTGGGAGACGATACATCAATGAATACATTACATCTAAAGTATAAACATACATCTGGTACATAAGAACACTGGATCAACAACATCTGCCAAAACCCTGCGATGAAAGAAACAATTGCAACCAAAGGGAACCCAACGGGGTGCGAAGCACGTTCCACCCAACCACCCCCGTGCTGGAAGTTAACAAGGAAGGATCCCTGACCAAGCACATCAACAGTAACACAAAACTAACTCCACAATAAATCACCAAAAGACATAACAACAAACCACTTTTGAAACATAACATTAAATCACTTTACAGATGATACAACAGTAACTCATATAAACACATCATTAATAAGTTTCAAGACATAATATCAAAGGACTACTTCTAGAGGATTTCAATAAAATAACACAAATGGAATGTTAGAGGAGAGTGTCATCGCATGGCTTCACATGGATTATCCAGACAACCTATCACAAGGTGCCGCCTCCATCTCTACATGGATTATCCAGACAACCTAGTTCAAGGTGCTACCTCCATCTATGGTTCTCCTGATAGCCTATCTCAAGGTGCCGCTCCATAGGGTTACTCATGCGGAATCGTTAACCTTTCATGAAGAAGAGGCAACGATCTTCCCAACCACGGCCTTCTCAGTCCCCTTTAGTCTGTGATAGCACTAACAGGCGGACGTGGCATCACCATTATCTTGTTAATGTTTAAACCCCACCCACGATTAATTACTTAGGTTATCACTGATTACTCTAACTTTAGGTGGGTTACCCTGACAACCCCTTTGTGCGCCGACCCCCACTAGAGCCACTCTCTCTAGACACTCAAGCATAAAAATATCCAACACAAAAGGATTATAGCACAAGAATTACTAAACCAATCAAATGGATCATCTGTGAGGCATAACCATCTCGCCCAAAATCATATGTATAACGTTCACAAACAGTACAATCCAAGTGTACATTAACATCACCACCAAACCAACATAAAAGGGCAATCATCAAATTACAAGGTCGAATATAATCACAGTATCCCCACCTCTGGAAGTTCTAAACAACACTTAAGCTCTTATACCAGGATAGGCTAACCCTAGGGTTTTCCCATAAAACATAAACCCGATCACAAGAAAATCACAATTGGATAAAACGAGTAAACTCAAGAGAAGGCAACTACATAAAACAATGCCATGAACAAATTACATTGAACCAAAAATTTCACCAAATTAATAAATCAATAAGTCTAAGAAATTCAATCTAATAAAAGAAACACATACCTTATTTCCAATTTCCCAATTTAACTATAACATTGCAAATTATAAAAATTATCTATTATTTCATACTCTCAACATTTATAACTTATCAACATATATTTATATATATATATATATTTACCCACACATATACATATACATATATATACACTTCTTACATGTAAATACATATATATAATATATATATATAAATAAATATATGTAGAACATATATTATAATCATCTATTTAAATCACATTAAACAAATTAACCTAATAATCCATTATAATTACTGATATATATATATATATATATAATACATATATATAAAATAAATAAATAAATATATATATATATATATATATATATATATATATATATATATATATATATATATATATATATATATATATATATATATATATATATATATATATATATATATATATATATGTTATTAACACAAAATATATTAAATTAAAATTTCAATAAATAAATAAAAACTTACTAAAGCTGTCTATGTAGTACCAGTGGTACTGCGTACCCCCATGTGGGGAGGACGCAGTACGTAGGTATTGCGTACTCCCTGTGGACAACAGCCAGTGGTGACTGCGCATAGCAGTACCACGGGGATGTGGGGATGGTACAGCTTCGGCCTACCATTCCTACCCCCAATATATAATTAATTAATTAATTTATTTATTTATTTTATACATAAACATTCATACTTAGAAAATAACATGAATTCCAGTAAAATTCGCCCAAAACACTTTTTTAAGTATTTTTGTTTTTTTATATATTAAATTTTAATTCGTATAGAAGAAATTACAGAAGAACATGCAAGAACACAAAATTAATTAAATATATTTTATTCAATATTCTCAAATACAACCTCTGTAATATAATGTATATTCATTCAAATTGTAGAGACAAAATAATAATAATATATATGTATATTGAGACAAAATAATAATAATATATATGTATATTTAATTTTGTTAAAATACATATATATATCTAAGTGTATATATAACTATATTTAACAAGAAACTCAAAAACAATATAACAACAGATTTTTTTTTAAATACACCAATACAGATCTAACATGCAAATTCAATCTTCAATCAAAAATGGTTTTTATTTCAAAACAATAAATTTCACACTAACTGTAATGAAGAATTTCAAGAAGATTTACTAAAGTTCTCAACAAAAGATTAAAGGGTTTCATATGAACGAATTTCAAATCACATAACTTCTTTCAATAAATTCAAAACACAGTAACCAGATTTGTTTACAGAACAATAAAATAATAATAACTTAAAATAAGAAAACCTGGAGTCGTTCGATGTAGGATCCCTGCTGTAGACTCCTCTCCTTGATCCCTGCCTTCAACTCTCTTCTGAACCTCTCTTTTCTTCAACAACAATTCTTTTACCCAGAAAAACACAAAAAACTATTTTTTTTTTCTTTTTACAGACAATATTTAGAGAAACCTTCTGTGTGTGAAAAACTCTCTCATAAAAATATAAATCAATCAAAATCAATAAAGCTCTTCAGTTTTTTTCTCAAAAAATCCTCCTTTCTCATAGGTCCTTTTTCCAACTTTTAAAAGCACACACTTATCAACAATTTTAATTAAAATTTAATTATTTTATCAAGATATTATCCACACAAGATTTTCTAATTTAATATTAATAAAAAGATAGTATTTACTTATCTTCATCAATATTCATTTAATTTAATTTCTTACACTTTAATTAATTAAATAACTTTTTAATTTACAATATATTTAAAATTCAACATTTTACCAACTTACATTTAATTAAAACAACAAGGCAACATTAATTACTCTTATAAAATAAGATTAATTAAATAAATACTAACCATAAATAAAATAAATACTCAACAGTCAAACTACACAACGACAAGGAAAAAACCTCAATCATGACACAATAATTCACAATAGGATGACGGACTTGGGACGGGGACACTTCCAAATCAACTCCCTTTTTCAACATTTTACCCGTTGGGTTAATTTTAATGCTTGCCCTGTCCTGCCGAAGCAGGTGGAATCGAGACTTATTCCTGCAAATCTTGCATACAAATAACCGTCAAGTAACACATGTATATAATCAAAGCATCATATCGTGAGAAGGAATTGTAGCGTAGCAGGGTACTTGTAAATGAGTGGTGCTACACTGTCCTCTCACCTAAGCTAGATACTAACAATTACAATATCAATGATGAAATAACATTTCTAACTAACAGATCACATCGTAAAATAAATTACTAAATCACTGCATCATAATATTTTACTGAAATCCACTAACATCATCAAACCATAATGAGTACAATCACAGTCACAAAGCATCAATCAAAACCACAAAAGTATCAAGTCTAAACAGTATGAGGGGTATTACATTTCATATAAAAGGCCTTTTTGTGTGAGTTACATGATTGTAATATCTTAATTACAACAAAGTATCGATTATTATTGAATTACCAATTCTTTAGTTCCTTAGACATGAAGAGGTAGATACAATCTAATTGATTGAACAAGCCTAGGTTTGTTGTTGTCTACAAATTTATGGCTTTAAGATCTCGAATGTGAACTTAATTTAAACTTTGACTTTTAAGATGCCTTGGAGTGTATCCAATGGTAAAATATTTCATGGGATACAAGTTGATATGAGTGGGAATTAGGTTGGTTATTTTATAATCAAGAGTGGATCCTTTTACAGTCACGATTCACGGTAAATATACTTTTACTATAATAGTCCCATTACAAGATAATGAGTTTTATCACAATTTAACCATCATGGTCCTTTACACGTATTAAATTGTTTGTAAATTAGAAGGTTAAGGTTGCCATTATCCTTTTTGTCTTAGTTAACAATAGAGTAATTATCTTGAATATAATTGATTTTGATTATCATTATAATGATCATGATTGATACCCATCAAGTCTTAGAGACCATATTCTTAAATGATTGTTATATTACCATCATTTTATATAGAAATTAAGTGGTTATCTTGAGTCAATGATTTGATATGTTATTATGATTTTCTTGGTTATCAAAGTGTTTCTTTATATGTTTATGGATTTTCTAATCATTATTTCTCCCTACTTATTGATTGGTAAGTAACAATATGATATTCATATAGTTTATAACTCATAGAATAGAGGCATAAGATTCATTTGAGTAAAGAATTGTGTTTAGCATATATTAGTGTTATTGGGGTATGATTGTGATTGATGTAGAGTCTTCATTTGAAACCTAGTGCAAATACCCTTAGTTGGTCAGTCAAATGAGTTAGAGCAAACTCAAGTTGTTGAACCACGAAGCCTCTGCACATCACGTAGGCAAGGCCCTTAGGATTCCTATGTGGACATAAATGTGACTTGATTGTGTCTTTAGATTATAAATGTATTAGTATGGATAATTAACCTATATGAACATTGTGATTCCTTGTCTCTCTTTGAATTCCTATCATAATTATCAAAACAACTTGTTTGTAACTTAACTAATGATTAAAATATGTTGGTTAATTATTGTTGTGCTTTCCTAAAGCACATGTATTAGAAGTAAAATTTTGTGAGTTAGACAAGTGTATGTGAGTGAAATTTGAAATTTGTGTTGTGTCCTTAGCTGTGTTTTGGTTATTTAGTTTTGGGCATTATAATTGGGTTGAGTATTAGCTTGAATTATAGTTAGTGTTTGGTATATTTATTCGTGCTTTATGATTAAATCTCAATTTCCTGATCAATAGTAAGGATAATGCAAACTAATGATTTATAATTTTTTTTTATATTCAAGATATATATATTAAATTTAAAGTATTATCTACATATCACTAGTTATTTTTATTTTTCAAATGGTTTTTTATTTTTTCTACCATTGTTTACTGAGTGATATTGTTCCATATCACATAACTTTCATTACAAATAGAAAATAGATCAATAGCTCCAATGTCTAGTACATGAATACCTTTTGGTAATTTTAAAAATTAGAACTAAAAACAACTATGTTGAGTGCAATGAATCTTTTGAGATTTTTCTAACAATATTTGTTATTTTTCCTAGTGTCCTAAATAAAGTCTTTTTTTTATATAATGGATCTACATTTATTATAAAAAAATTTAAGAAGATAATATTAAAAGAGAATAATATATATTATAAGATTTTTAAAGCTAATCTTAAGGGCTACATAGTTAGATTTTTTTTCTTTTCCAAATGATATCATTTAATATTTCAAATGGCGAAACAAAATTAAAAAATATATAACATTTTGATTGGTGTAAAGGAGACTCCATCAAGGGTTTGATCTAACCTTTCAACCAAACTCTTTTATGTGAGACCCGTTAACACTAAATCATTAATTTTTCTTACAAAAATGTACTTTAACAAAAATCAAATGTCTCATAAATAGAACACACTATTCTAACATCACCTAAAAGATGTGGAGATAACTTATATGCCTATTAATAAAAATGATAGATCTTGCATAAAAGGATCTTGACTAAGATGAACTGTACATATAAGATAATTTTCTATTCCTCTTAAGAAGAATGATGGATATTATATTATGAGTACCTTAACTAAGAAGAACCATATTAGATCACTAAAACTTAAAATGTAGTTCAATAGACATAATATTTCTAAGTTTTCAAATAAAACAATGATTGAATTCATGAAAAGGATATGATAAGAATAATTTTAACATGGATTGGTCACCCACATAAATAAAAGGCATGGAAATAGATATGTGTAGGAGCATTATAAGTACTAACTATAATGTCACTTTTCCTCCTAAAGTTGTTTTAGCTGTGAATTTAATAGATTAAATATTAGATTTAAGCTAATTTACAAGTTGCAATATTATTAAAATATATGTGAATAGCCAATACAAAAGTAAATATGTGATAATTTATTAAGAATTCTAAAATAGATAGTTAACATGATAAATTGAATAACACATCTATATAATTCATATAGATTAACACCAAAAATCATATATTTAATTATTCTTAATACATTTTAGAATCAATGGTTTTTAATATTTATCTGAATCACAACACTTGGAAAATCCACTCTCACCCTTGGAAGATGTTGGTGCTATTGGATGTTGCAATAGAACAATCTAGGAGGAATGGATTCCTTTTGGAACACAACGCACTATCACGCTCTACACAAATGTTGGTTCAACAAAATAATGATCAACACAAGTTCACACCAAGCCTTGGCTAGAACCATCTGGGGTGTACATTGTACCTTGAGATGGAGACACCCTATGTGCCCCCTTCTCCAATGCCCATAGCTCACCAAACCATTTTCTTCTTCCTCGAATGTTCTACATCCTTGAATGTTCTTCATGTTGTTAGTGTAGGCTTTTTGTTTTCAGGTTATATTAGGGATTAGTTATTTTTCCTACACATATTATTAGGCTTGCTTAGATTATATTAGAATAGTTTGTATGAGGACACATGGCAGAATCCATCAACTACATGTGTCACTCTCTCCCTCACATGGGTAGTTGAGTTACACACCCTTTTTCGATTCTTATGCCACCTCTTATAACCATTTATTATCTTTACTTGAGTAAGCATAACCATGTAATCTGACATTTACCAAGTAGGTAAAACCTCCCACCTATTATGGATAATGGGAGTTATTATTCATCTTGGAATTATCTGCCATTATTTTTCTATATAAACAACACTCACCCCTCCCTTTGGCTAGTCATATGAAGTGCTAGTTCAATGGTAAGGGAGTGTTGAGCTTATTCATCTTTAGATCTCTTTTCTTGATTTCCTTCAATCATTTTGATTTTGGGTGATTTCACAACCAAATCTAACACATGCATTTCTAAGTCTCACATATAAATGCTTTATATAATTCTTAAGGGGTGGTTTCCAAATCATCATACCCTAAATGCCAAAAAAATTCTTTTAATAATTATTTAAATAAATAATTATTCCTCCCTTGGAGTTTATATATATATTATTAATCTCTCTTTTAACCCAAAGATCATAATATCCTTTTTAATGCTAAAGGGTTATTTCACATCTTTCTCTTCTCTTTGGAAAAAAGTCACATAAAATTTCTCCCCTTGTAAATTAGTTGTCCTCAGTGGCATCAGATGCATCTACATCAGAACTCCCAAAAACATAATCAATTATTAAAAAAATTAACATTGAATATATTTACTCTTAATAATTTTTCTATATATATATATATATATATATCCTTTTCTTCTTTTAATTCATAGATCTCTCTTTTTTAATTTTATTTTAAATTAACAAGTAATTTCAAGAGATTTTTTTTTCAATCAAAATTATGACAAGAGTTATACATACATAACATGTCAAGAATTTACAATCAAATAAACTAATTCTATTCTATATGTTTAATCATGCATATATTTCAAATTTATCAATTTTCTCTTATGTGGCCCATTTTATTTTAATATATATGTTTTAATCACTTACATGTAACTTCAACATTAAATTTACAAAATTATTATCATGTGTTGACATAACATTTATCTAGTGAATGACATGCATATCCCATACTATGTAGTCACTAATAGTTGAATTACATATAATATATATACTCAAAATATATTTTAAGAAGATAATCATGCATTTCAAACTATATGAGTATCCTCTTTTCCTATATGTTAAGTATAATTGAATTGAAACAAGTACAAAGTTACCCTAAAAATAGTTCATATTTTTTCACATAGTATTTGAAAAAAAGTTTTGGGACAATTTTAATTCAAACAAGAACTAAAATATAAATTGGCTTATTTCTATCAATGTGGTGTTAAAAATACCTAAAAAAATCTTTCAACATATAACACCTTGTTGTAGACTCATGGATAATTAATGACTCGATATAATATACTAAAGAGACCTTTTCTATACAATACTTTATAAGACACATGCAAAAGTTATTAGGTTGATCAATTCCAATAAAAAAGTACAATAGAATAAAACATGGTACTCTTTCTAGGAATTTTAACATAAATGGAATAATGGTAAGTTATTAACATGCATAGAGGGGAGCCCTCTCCTTTAGAGGCGGAGATTAGGTTGGCTGATTGGGTGGGATGGTGCTATAAGGATTCTTATGCTTTGTAGTGTTTTGTTATGCTTTGAAAATCTCTTATTGAGGTTGGAAGTTTGGATTTGTTGCATCTTTTGAGTGGCAGGGTTATGATGATGTTCTACTTCATTAAGGTCACTGCTCCCCTTGGCTCAAAATGGGTTGTGTTGAGCAGATGGTTTGCTGACTCCTGGTTGATACATGTTGTGTTGAAGTTCAATTAAGGGTTTAAGGTCCCTATAATTTTTTAGTTGTAAGATGGTTTAAGGTCCCTTCAAAACTTGTTTCGTGTAGTTTATTTTGTCCTATTATTCTCTTGTTGGTTTTTGTTGGTCTGTGTTCAATTTTTTTAACAACTCTTTGTTGTGATAGGGTTTCGAGTCCCTTCAAAACCTTTTTGTAATGGGTTTCAGGTCCCATCAAAACCTATTTTTTCCATATTCAAAAGCATGCATAGAGCACTGAAGAGAAACATAACATGCCCATCGTTTGTTCATATCTTTCACTATAAATCTCAAGCACAATTTGACTAAATTAGAGATTAATCTAGCTAGCATGATAATTATGCTAAAGTCTAATATTGTATAAAAATTAGTTTTGCCACTAGAGCATTAATATAGTTCAAAGTTTACATTCCAAGGAAATTCTTATCTAGATGTTATGAGATCCTAGTGTTTAAACATTCTAGACTAAATTTTACTTGTTTTACTTTTTTTTCCTTTATTATAACATTTGAACACCATAAAATGATTGACATCATAATTAAGTATGTTTGATGCTTAAGTTTTTTGAAATAAATTGAAATGTCTAATATTATACTTGAATTATCCACAATACTTCTTAACTCTCAATTATGTGTCTTGTGTATTTTCATGCGATGTCATAGATTAGAAAATATATTATATTCTTCACTAATACACATTAATTAGATATGCCTTTTAGATGCATGCAAAAAAGTGATTAGAAAATTAAATAAATTAATGAAATAAGAAAAAGAAAATAAAAAGAGAAGAGAAGAGCAAAGCAAAGTGGAATCTTAACTTGTGTTAAAATGACCTTGATAGGTAGCAAAAACCATGGAATATAATGCAAAATAATAATGTTGATGTGCACGACAGAGCTACCAGAAGGAACTCCAGGACAATCGCTAATATCTTGAAAACAATGATAAAAGCTAAAGGAAATTTTCGGTTGTATTTTTCTAGTTCTTACTATCTTACAAACAAGAGCCTAATAGCTGTTAAAGAAATATTCAAATCTAAAGCATGAGAAATGGATGCTGAGATGATTAGGAGGTATTCAAGTGATAGGAGTCTTCATCGAGGGTAAAAAGGAAAAAGTGAATGAATGAGCAAGGTAACAAAGAGGAAAAATATTTAGAATGAGCTAATCATGCAGAGTATAAAGTTCGCACTAGGTTGATATTCATAGAATAAAAATTTAATTTTAGGATGAGAGGGTGATATATTTCACCATGCAATAATTCCATACCATGGGCATGTTCCTCACAAATAATTAACCACTAGAAAAATACATCATAGTAGCCAGATCCTACATAAATTCCATGAGATGACATTTATTCAAGGTAGGCCTCCTGATAGAGGCACTGAGCATGTGATAGAACTAGAGGAGGGAGCCAAACCTATGATTACTACCCCCTACAGGCATCCTAAGAGACTTACTTGGCTGAGATTGAGAAAACTATTCAAGAGTTTTTGGAGATGGG